>KZ652220.1:206740-218230 GCA_001010745.2 Gerris buenoi
AAAAGAGCAAAGATTTTTTTTTTTTTTTTTTTTTTTTTTTTTTTTTTTTTTAAAAACCTTTTTTTTAGACCTTATAAAAAGTGTAAATCCATTAAATCTAAAAATTGAATTATCGCGTCATTACAATAATTTAAATCTATTTATTGTTCGGCGTTTATGAGAAAGTAAGAACTTGATAATTGTTTTTACTCTATTTTTACATTTAATTGAAGTAATTGAAGTAAATGTAGCTACAAAAAAACTTTAAAGGGATATACATACATAGTAGCTAAGAGGATTGCAAATCGTCTGATAACTAAGATATAAAGGTAGATAAAAAAAAAATCCATTAATTAACCGATGCAAAATTTCATGATAATTCTATTCAATGTGGGAGCCTCTAACATAAGAAAAAGGAGGAACTTATGAAATGCAGATTTAGAAATCATATTATTCCTCACGACGCGACAAAACAAGCATTGGACTGAATGAATCTTAACACGGCGCGAGATCTAAAACTACCCATGGGTGAACAGTTTGTGGCCGGACAAGATTAGTTCATTTACCCTAGAAAGTTCAGTCACGAGATGACACCATTCCAAACCAATCTTTGCTTTTCTGTGAAACATAGAGCGTTACTAACATAAAGATCCACTTTGATTGTATCTATTATGTATAGGAAAATGTATGCTAGCTGACTAGCTGACCAATCACGTAACAAAAAAAATTAGTTAAAGCAATTTTGATTAAATGATGGGAAGGGTATCTGCGGTTTTCCTACTTTCCTACACATATTGTCAATAGAAAATACAGAAGATTTTAATTAATAATATTAAAGGGGAAAGGTGCAATTACTAAATAAAATCAATTGATTATAGTGATAACAGTGATAAGCTATCATGTGACAAAAAACAAATTATTGACAAAAAACACAATACTTTAGTATGTTTTGCCGCTTGAAAGTACCACCTCCTGCCATTGTTTGACCAACTTTTTGAGTAAGTAATGGCTTTAGAGTATGATCTCTCTACCTTTTCTTAGCGCCTTGCGAAAGACTAAAGTATACTGTACCAAATAGATAAGATACAGTTTAGCATTTTCATAAAAATCATACCCTTGAAGTGAAATTGAGAAATTATTCTCAAGCCCTAAATTTTGCGGGGCTGCAATCAGATAAAAAAAATAGCAAATATGTTGCCTAAAAATGAATTGGCAATAGAGGGTAAATTCAAAAGCGATGTTCATAGTCTAGCGAAATATTTCTTAAGTTTCTTTTTTTCAAGGACACTAAACAACCATAGTGTAACAATCGAGTGTATCATTACAATTACTCGACACAATAGGTGTTGGTGTTCTATAGCTTTTATGAAAGTAAAAGTGTCATCTCAGAAAGAATAGCTTTAGAAAGATTTAACGGGAGAAATAGACTGTCTTTATGAAAAAACCTGTAACTGAAATTTAAAAAGGTGACATTGATATCGGTTGGCGACAAAACGAATTTTGAATTTTTAAAAATCTAGATATTCACAAGATCTAGACAAAAAACAAACAAAATTGTTTATTTACCAAACTGTAAACCAAGTTGACCAAACTGTAAACAGAAGTTACAAATTTCCAACAAGTAATAATCTGATAACTTCAAATCAAGCAATCCCACTTTTTGATCGAGCGTCTACTGGTCGTGAATTCTTCATTTGCGATATGGGAAATTCGGTACATAAGTTCATCTTAGCATTTGTGAAAACTGTAAAGTTTGCGGAATTTCATACTTAATATTTTCAAGATGCCGCACGACTAAAACTTTTTTTTTTTATATATAACTTATTATATTGATCCTTTTATCTTTTGTTCTGAATTGAGCAGAAAAAAAGTTATAACCACCTTTAATCGATCTACTTAACGAGAAAGGTAAAAAACCTTTTCGGCTATCTTCAAGAAATATTTCGTCTGAAATTAGGACTGGTTTGAATAATTAAAAATAAGCGGTGAGGAACCAAGTGATGTTTAAAAAATTTTGGTAAACCGCAGTATAAAGGTAAATTGGCCGCCAAATTAAACAGTTCTCGAAGTAGATAATTGTCATGCTACTAGATCACAGTGTGTCATAGAAATTCACTTGCATTTTCCACCGACATTTCATATTTATTAACTCGCCATTCCTCCACCTAACTCCACTTTTCGAAATTTAATGTAGACCTTCCTCTTGCTTTGAAGGTCAAGTGTGCAAAATGTTATCAAGCTCGGAATAAAACTGTAGATTTGCATAAAAAACAAAAAGACGGGTGATCTTCTTTATTACTAACATTTCATATTTATTAACTTATCCATTCCTCCACCTAACTCTATTTCAAATAAAATTTCAACTACCCCTTCGAAAATCTAATGTAGGCAATAAAGACCTTCCTCTTGTTTTGAAGGTCAAGTGTGCAAAATGTCATCAAGCTCGGAATAAAACTTTAGATTCGTATAAAAAAACAAAAAGACGGACGATCTTCTTTATACGCATTAAAAACCTCGCTTTTTTAAAAATGCGAATACTAAAACGAAAATTTCCCTTTACAATATCATGGAGTCTCATTTTAATATTTTTATTTATTTTCGTTAAAAAACGAGATGGAAAAAGCGAGTGTCACAGTTATAAAAAAATCGAAAAGATTCATTAAGACACGTAATCTTTACTTCCTGTTTTAATTTTTTTTAATGCGATATAAGGTAGTTTCTGTGAGTTGATTTTTTCCTGCAGATTCACATTTCTGACACGACATGAAGCTGTTAGCATGTATAATATATGATTGTTTTTATATATTATGTGTTACCTATTAAGTTTCGTTTAGGGTTTTTTCCGCATTATTAATATAAAACCGATAAAAATGATATTATGGAGGTATAAAATCCTTTCTACTGTGTGTGACAGCCTGTCAAACAGGCCCCAAGGTATTACTTGCAGGTACTTTTACATTCACTTACCTGATTACTTGTCTAATTATTCATCCGCACAATCTCTTCATGGTCGAACCTGTAACTTGATACGCCTCCATAACTTCTTTTTCTTTATTTACAAGCTGCAAGTAATTGTTTAAAAAAAGTATGCCAATTAGTCTGGCATATAACTGTCTCGCATACTAAAATTGGACGCATGGCCCCATGAGAACAAACTAAAGTATAATTAGTATATTAGTATTGATAGATATCAAAATAAATGTAATAATAATTTGAGCATTGAATAAATTTCATACAAAAGAATGTGACTCTACTAGGTAGTTTTTCGAAATACTCGTAAACAGTGACCTCCTATTGTTTTGAAGGTCAAGTGTGCAAAATGCCATCAAAATCGGAATGCAGTAGATTTTGTATTATTAATAAAGCCAAACGAACCGAACTCTTCTGAATGTATAATTATAAAAATGTATTTATTTTTCTAAATTTATGTGATATTATTTCCCTTCTACATCACCCACTAGCGACTGAGAATCGTCGAAAAACCGTAGCAATATTAAAAATTTATTTCTAAATGTAATTTATAGTCAAAATTTATAATTGTATTTGTTACTGATTTAAATTTACTAATTTTAAATTCCGTATTGAATAAAATAAGTTTATAACATGAAGTTTAGGACCATACTGTAAAACAACGCATTATAACATTGTTTTGCTTTTTATTTTACTTTGTTTGTTTATAGAATAAATTAATAAGTTAAATAAATAAATGGTTATGTAATGATAAACTTAACAAATATTTCTTATGTAAATTTATGACTTTTAAAAAAAAAACAAAAAAAAACTTGTGTAAACGTCAATAAGTTTATAACATGAAGTTTAGGTCCATACTGTAGTAAACAACGCATTAAAACATTGTTTTGCTTTTTATTTTATTTTTTTTGTTTATAGAATAAATTAATAAGTTAAATAAATAAATGGTTATGTAATGATAAACTTAACAAATATTTCTTATGTAAATTTATGACTTTTTTTTAAAAAAAAAAAAAAACTTGTGTAAACGTCAATATATATATATATTAAATGGCATAAAACAAGATCATTAAATACTTGTCAGTCTTTAGAAGAACTTACCGTTATATGAGAGTCAGGTTCTTTTTATGACTGAAGAACTAATTAAACTTTTAAAAATGGTTAAATTTTAAGATGTGTTTGTTTGTATTACAGATATTACGTTGAAGATTATTACGTTTCAAGATGATTTTTGAAATATTTTTTTTACACTTGTACACTTAAGTAGTAATAATTTTTTAAAATGTTTGTTTTTGTCAATAATTACATAATAAATTTATACTACGTATGAATATCATTTCTATTTAATTCAACTGTGAATTAAATAGAAATTGAGGATAGCGGGGGTCAGTCAAAAGTAAAAATAACAGTTTTGGATTAACTGGAAAAATGTATTTTCTGATTCAAGTTCTAATGCAAGAATGGAAAATTCAAAACATATACATACTTTATATTTGACTTATCATCGCTATCCTAAATTTCTATAAAACTTTATATTCGATTTAATCTTGTCTATGATGATGACTACAGAACATAAAAAGTGGTGTTAAAAGTTGGATAAGTTCTGTTTTCTTCTTCGTTTAATAAATGATTAAGTGTCATTATTAAGTTGTACATGGTTTGGTAGTGATACGTCTTTCAATATTCCTATATTGATTGATCAATTGGCTTAATATAAATAATCTAGCAATAAGTGTGGCACATTACCTTCTAACATCCTATTATTGATCGAATGGTCACATGAAAGTTGTACCAGTTTTTTTTCCCATAAAATTTACGATGATTTTTATTTAATATTAAATGTGTGCAAATGGTAAAAATAAATATGGTCCGACAACGGGCTAATTATGCACTAACATTAAATTTCAGATAAAAAACTTTTAAGATATGGTGTTTCACAACAATGTTACGTGACAGACTGAAAAACAGTCTTGAGACCAAAAATGTTTCCATGTTTCAGACGAAAACGGATTTCTTTCTAGGATATTTTAAATTCGGAGATATAAATAGATTTCATTCTTTAGAATGAGCCTAATGCTTTTGCTTCAGAAAACTTGTAAACATTACTCTTTGTTAAATAAAAAATAAGTTTATAAGGAAGGAAAATACAATATATACCTTTAAGGACAGCAGATAGAACATGCATAAGTAATAAACCTACATATATGAATTTATACTTTCAACTTAATCTTTTTTATATATATCTAATCTATGTCTTAGATCTTAAATATTTTGCTTACCGGTAACAGAAGCATCTTTAACATTCTGAAAAATAATGTTTACTTTTGCCTCGTAACCTTTTGTATAGTATGGAATTTCTCAACTAGGCTATAAGTCTCAACCCTAAAATTCTCTATTCCTGTAATAAACTGAAATTTTGTCAAGCTTTATTTTTAATTCTACTAAAATTTCTTCATATAATATTCTTTGGGGGTTCTACCCTAAAGTTAAGATAACTATTTTAAACTTGGTCCGCAGATTCATTTTCATAAATTTGAATTTTTACATCTTACAATGTATAAGCACCTGATACAACTTTTAACCACATCTTACAATGTCTAAACCACCTGCTACAGCCTCTAACCACATCTTACAATTTCCAAGCACCTGCTACAGCGTCTAACCACATCTTAAAATGTCCAAGCACCTGCTACAGCTTCTAACCACATCTTACAAAGTCTAAACCACCTGCTATACAGCCTCTAACTACATCTTACAATGTCTAAACCACCTGTTACAGCCTCTAACCACATCTTAAAATGTCCAAGCACCTCTTACAATCTCTAACCACATCTCATAATGTCTAACGCTCTGATACAATCGCTAACCACATCTTACAATGTCTAACACATTTTAAAAATTCTATTCACCTTTCTCGCGTATGTGTTAAAATTAATTATATTCATATATTATTAACTAATATATTATTAGCTTGTCAAAATAATTTATAAATTGTATCTTTTTAACTAATGAACCTTTCTACTTTATTACTACTTCCATTTCTTATGATTTTTGATTTAAAAGTATTTTATCTTCTTTTAGAAACGCATCTTCAGACTTCCAATAAATTTAATTTTCAATCATTCAGACTCTTAGAGCTATACGAATACAAAATAAACTTTCCATTACGACCTTCTATGAATTACAAGATGAAGAATAAAAACCTTTCACTAGAATTCCTTTCAACCGAAAAGCTTAGAAATCCGTAAAAATTACAACAAACAAACTATGAATTAGGAAAAAACGCATTGTGATGCGTATATATGGTAATTTTTGATTAATACAATTTCCTTGCTAAGCAGATTTTTTATAAAATAATAATAATAAACATGATATTGTTATTAATGCGTATGATAATTTATATATATANGACTATTATAGCTAAGTGAGGTATATCAATATATATATATATATATATATATATATATATATATTTTTTGTTCAGCAATAGTCATAGAAAATTATTGAATAAGTTATGTAATAATTTTAAATATTAAAAAAGAAAAGAAAAGAGGGTCCTCTAATCACATCAAGAGGCTGTAAGAGGTGGTTAGACATTTTAAGATGTGGTTAAAGGATCTCTTAAAATATCTAACCACATCTTACAATGTCACTCAAAGGTAACCAACTATGTTGGCTTTTTTTACTCCAAAATGACTGCAATAATAGTGGTTCCTTAAAAAAGTAAATGATAGTTATTTCATAAATTTATAGATATCAGTATAAGAATAAGAACTATAAGTCTTAGCTTTTTTTAACTTAATCGTGTTATATGAAAACGAAATAAACCTACGTGACTTGTAGTGTTGTTGTTTCTTCAGTACGCTGTATTAAGGTCATTTTCAGAAAGCTGCATATGGTATTTTCCGTGAGTTGCACTATAGTTTGTTTTTTTAGAAAGCTGTATCATGTTATTTTTCAGTAAGCTATACTATGGAATTTACATCGAACTGCATTATTGTCTTTTAAAGTGACGATGTTTGTTAGATTGCGAAAGAAGCGACACAAACACAGTTGGTGAATGCTCATAACAATAGTGCAATGCAATGATAATACGTGTTAAAATTGAAGATTCACCTTTGTCGTGACTGAGATGCGGGATCGAAAATAAAATAAATTAAAAAAAAAGTGAAGTGTAAAGCGTTTTTAACTGAGCTTCGAAAGGTCCCGCAAGGATAGAAAGTGCAGGAGAGTTAGTTTTATTTCTTGTTTGCTGCCGTTTAAAAAAAAAAAACAACCAACAAACTAATATAAGTCAAGTCGTCCTTGGCTAAGAAAGAACAAGGTCCTTCAGAGTAGAGAACGCATGCGCGCTACTAAAACAAGTCCACTATGCTTGATCAGAACCCCAAGCTATCACTTAGAAAAAAGAGCTAAGTTAGAAACCCCGTTATATTCGTAACAAGTTGGAAGTTTGCTTAAAATAAAGGAGTAGGACTCAATTAACGCACTCTTCCGAACAAAGCAACCGCATAATATTAATTCATTAGCACTTTTAATATTAATTATAGTATTGTTTTTGTTTTACCTTTAAGAGCCGAGAAGATTTCCGCTCCATTTTCATCTTGAATCCCCTCCACTTTTCTCACAACTCAACACGTAGGCCTTTGTCATGACTATCCTGATTTCATATTCCCGAATGGAAATAAATAAATAAATAAAAATATTAACGAGCTCTGGTTCCGCTCTAACTATGAAAGTATGTTCTGATGACTTCTTTTTTTCATAGCTGCAAAAAAAAAAGAAATAGATTAACATTTATCAGCTATGACTTAAACAACAATATAATATATGATGATAAATGGGTATATAAGATAGGATGAACGCGAAAAGAATTTTTTTATGTACGATTAAATTCATCAGATGAATTAAATAGCTGTTAGATACCTAATGTTAAAATAAATAAAGCGTGACCCTAGATAATATTTTAAGAGATAAAAAACTATTGTAACAGATATTTTAATAATAGTTTAAAGCTTTCTGGAGAAGCGAAATCTACTTTATTTGCTATATAGGTACTATTTTTATTGGATAGTCCAAGAATAATACGGGCCATTTATACTTCCTTCTTTTTAGGATTTTTTAAATTTGGAGACATAAAAAAAGAAAAGACTGCCAATTAGTGTGGCACATAGCTTCCTCGCGTCCTTTCAAGTAATTTATTAATTTTATGCTTTTACAAGCCATTATTGTCTAATTTATTTAATTGTTTCCCCCCTTTTATTAATATGTCGACATTGTTTATGCTTTTACAAGCCATTATTGTCTAATTTATTTAATTGTTTCCCCCGTTTTTTTTTATCTGCCAACATTTTTTACATGAATTAAAGTATCAATTTAGCAAAAGTTCACGTAGCAAAAAAATCTAGGACTATCTACGGCATACTTTTGATAAACTGTAAAAGTTTCATTCAAATCAGATAAGTAATTTTGAAGCTATAGGTGTAAATAAATGTATGTTTGCGCGTATGTGGAAGAGAAACAAATAGGTGCAGAAGGTTGCAACTTTTATGGGACCGACAATGGGCTAATAATGACCTACCATCCAAATTTCATTAAAATCATACAAATAATTTTTAAGATAAGTTCGTTCACAAAATTTGAGCGACAGACCGACAGACAGACACGGAACCAAAAATGTTCCCTGATCAGGGCCGTAACTACAATCTTGGGGGCCCTTGGGCAAGATTATTCTGGGGGCCCTACGTGGTGTTGAGGGGATAACACCCCCCCCCCCCCCCAAAAAAGGGGGGTTCGGGGACTCCCCCGGAAATTTTTTGAAAAATAACCCCCCAAAACGTGTTTTAATGCATTCTAGAGGTTACATTTACCAACATCTATATTACATATTTTATTTTGCACATGACACCAAATAAAAAATGACTAATTTAGCCTCCATAGCTAAATCCTCAGAACGGTGTTTCGGCACCTCACTGGAGCCGGAGGACACTGGAACGCATTAATGCGTTGAGAGCGCATTGAGAGAGTGAATGTGTCGTAATGACGCAATGGCCTTTAATTTTTTTTCCTGTTTATTTATTATTTAGATAATCCTTATGATTGCTTTTTAACTGCAAATCTCCTGCTAGCATTGCAAGTCCACATTGTCATTAAATTATTATTCATATGTGTCAAAAAACTAAAACTAGTAAATTATTTAATTTTCTAGAATTTTAATTAATAGAAAATTAAATATTTTTAAATATTTCGATCACCTGTATTTTTTGTTGTGTGAACATGTATCGTTTTAAAAACGAATCGGATCATAAACGCTTTCAAAACGATGTGTGAACGTAGTAAATATTGCTGTATATTTACATTGTACAAAAAAATTGAAGGAACTTTTTCAATGATTTTTTAGACCCTAAAAAACACGTCTAAAACGTTATTTTAGGCCTTTAGTTTAACCCCCGATTTGCTGGGGGGTGGGGCACCCACCAGCCCCCCTAAATATTACATTGGTATCGGCACCTAAAATTTTAGAAATTAAGCACTGGTTAGACTACATAAATACGTATATGTATAACAAAAAACACTGATAAAGGTGTACATTATATTGAGTAAGCGTCAGAGTTTTTTGTCAGTTCACCGCGTAATAGTCCTCAAAAAACTTACTGGTGAACTACGTTTGTCATGGGGCCCCTGGTGCGTGAAAAGATTGAATCTTTTTCTGTAAATTTCTAGGGGGCCCCTAGTTTCAAAAGAACCTTTTAATAAAAGTCCATATTTATTCTTTCCTGAAACTAATTTTTCTGATAAACGGCTTTTAAAATTCACATTATTTCGTTTTGCCCGTTGAAATTCAAATAGGGCTGAAGGATCGGGGGCCCCCCGCGACGGGGGCCCTGGGGCACTGCCCCGGTTGCCCCGGTGGTAGTTACGGCCCTGTCCCTGATGCCTGAAACGGATTTCTCTCTTGGAATTTCTGGAATTGGAGATATAAAATATTTTCGTTCTTCAAAACGATCACTTCCTTTAAGCTCGGAAGCAAAATTAGATTTTGTATATTTCCAAATGGCACAAATGGAGGAACTGAATGATTATTATATACAATATACACATGACAATATAAATAACGAAATATCGTATTTAATTAATTTATTACTGGAAATGGGAGAAATGTGTGATACTTGTATGTTCCGGAAAGATTTTGACAAATGGCAACCTTTAAAACAAATAATAATTTTGGTTGTTAACTTAAAAACTTTACTCTAATAAAGTAGCACAAAGTCTCGTTTATATTGACGAGCATGAACCGAGCAACCAGCAGAGCATTGGGCATGCGCAGCGCAGTCACTAATACTCTTTCGCTTGCTGCTCGCATCGTGTTTGCCAATCTCGACGTGATGAGGCTAAATGAATTAAGCTAAAGAGAAGTTTGTTAGACCACGCCGTAACATAGGTAACATACGCGCGTCTGATGATGATATACCTATAATAGGTATGGTCAACGTGTTATGCGGGTCAATAAACTTACACACATCAATGTTATGCGAGACAGTAAATTGTTACCCCATACATTTTTAGTTTATATCACCAATTTGTTATTGGTTTGTTCTAATGATGTTGTATTCAAGGCGGCGGACTTAAATTTGGTAATTTACAATAATGGTTGGAGTCTGAGCTAAACTTTTTAAATGGTTTTATATTTTCCTTTTACATTTAACACAACATTATATTTTTCTTTTCTTTTCAACATCTGTTTATGTTTTTTCACTTCAAAATTTTGGCATAACAGTTTTTCCAAAAAATAAATAAACTAAGATTATCGCTTTCGCGACAGATGTTAATAGAACATATCCATTAATAATGATTTTGAAATCAAAACAAAAAACCACAGGCTTAATAACTTTAGGGACAAGATCATTTATATCAATACCCCTTAAGTTTTTAATTTATTCTTTTTTTCATCAAAGGCATTCAATTTGTTACCGTTGATCTTTTAAGACCTATCTACTTTTCTTAAAGCAAGCTCACTTTAAGGCAAGTAGGTCAACCGATCAGCTTTAACGTAAGATAAACTAAGCTACGTGACTTTTCAAAAACCCGGACAAATCCATTTAATATGATCTAGCTCCGTTATAAAAATCGTAATTTTTAACAGTTATAAACCAAAGTGCCGGATTTCTTTGTCAACTTCTACATTCCGGAAGTGGGTAAACGGTTTTTCCTTGTCAGTTTTCGTCAAAAAAGGAGAGAATTCTCCATCAAATAGGAAAAACCTGGCTTTTACTTTTTGTAAAGATAATCAGCTGATCCACGGAAAATTCACCTTCTCGATTCGATTCCGTTACATCCGAATTCAAACTCGCACTTTCCCCTGTTTCCATTTACCTCATTATCTTTTTCCATTTCATTTTTTTCTTTTTGACAACGAAAATGTTGGCTTTTTAAAAATTGCCTCATATTATCTTTGATACGAAGATAATAAAGGTACGTTTTATAAAATCTAAAAATCCTCGTAAAAATAGATAGGAACATGAATATATATATATATATATA
>KZ652221.1:0-11082 GCA_001010745.2 Gerris buenoi
ATAATTTTACGTGGAGAAAATTTTCCTTCTACCTTTGATGATGACCTCCACTAACGCTCCATGTACTACTTCTTCTTCTTTTTGGGTCTATAGTCCCGTTCGACAGCTTATTAGGTCATTACAGGACATTAAGCTCATTGACTATCTTTACCTTCATCCAGTACATGATAAATCGTCTATTAACTAAAACAGCAAACAAGACGGTAGATGGCTATACATGGACCTTGGTCGGCGTCATAATTATTGGAATTACTTATGACTTCTTTCTTTTCTTAGTTGTCTATAATACAAATTTTACCATATTCCAAAAGCTTGAGCTACATTTCAAAGACAGAATCGAAGGGTTTTGAACATTTTTTCCTCTCTAGTAAAGAAACTATTAATTAAAATGTTGATATTTAAGCGAGTCTAGTAGGACTACAATGGCCGCTGCATTTTGTCCAAAATACCGGAAATGGCAATCCTTTCTAAAGGCAGAAGGAGGAGTCTCTCCACGTAAAAATATGTATATATATATGTTAATCAAAGCAGCTTTTGTTTTCTATAAGGCTATCTTTAGTGTACTGATGATGGCCTTGTAAAGAATGTTTATATAAATATATACATAATTTTACGTGGAGAAAATTTTCCTTCTACCTTTGATGATGACCTCCACTAACGCTCCATGTACTACTTCTTCTTCTTTTTGGGTCCATAGTCCCGTTCGACAGCTTATTAGNACCCGAACAAATGGTTTTAATCAAAAAAAACAAATTATAATTTAATTTAAACCAAGTACATATTTAATTTTTTTATGATCATACACAGTGTATTTTTATGTGCAAAATAAATACAAGTCTTAATTATTACATTAATTTTTCTTTTTTTACCATCAATATTTCATAATCCCGATTTAGTGAACTACTCGATATATCGTATTTTTTCTTCGACCCCATGAAGATACGATACATCGGGATTTTACTGTATATGTATTTATCGAAACAATTCCGATGATTTTTATTAATAAATTTTAAAATTTTGTTCATTTAAATAATAATCTAACGATATAGGTAAGCATTTTTCTCGAGAAAAATCCTAGTTCCTGAGAAAATAGCTTTAAACACGGGCGGAAAGAGGCTGGGTTCGATTCCCCACCGAGGAGAAGTTATTTTTATGATAGATGTTGATATAATGTTAAATTTTAATTGTACCTAATAAACATTAAAAACTAATGAATCGAAAACACTAGGCTAAGTAAGTATGAACTCGTATAAGAGAAATTTTGTCTGCGTTGGCACGGGCCGATTTTTGTACTACGGATAAATACCTGCAATAATTAGGTAAAGGAATTTAAGTATAATTTTACTAAAATTTAGTTTTTTTTTGTTCTGTTCATAAAATTGGTTTTTAAAAAATTGTCTATCAGTCATCTTAGAAGAAGTTTTGAGCGAGAACTACTGGGCCAAATTTATGTTGAAATATGTTGAATTGTAATATCCCTATAGGGGAATTCAAGAAATTAATATAAGCTTTAAATTTGAAGGTGCTGCTCCACAAAAAATGGTTTCGAATATTTTTGTTAATAAATACTGAACTAATGTCCATATACGAATTTAACCAGGTATAAGTAGTTTTTCCGAAAAAATCGAGATTTTGAGAAATAAATATTGATAATCGATAAGAGTGAGAAGTCGGGTTCGATTCCCCGCCGTGGTGAAGGAATAATTTTTATTGTAAACTATTAAAAAATAGTTAAAGGTAACATCGAAAATCCGAAATATCTAACAAATAGTTAACACTGGGTGAATTAATTATATACTTGTATGTAAAAAAGTTTAGTTAAATTGTATTGTAAATGTTTTTTTAAATGTCTGTTAAAATTGATGAATTTTATTGTGTTTAAACGCTTTACTGAAGTCCAAACACATTTATTACTCTAATTTGAATTCCTAGAGAAACATAAAAAAGAAATTAGTTACAAATCAGTGCAAAAACTTGGTTGTGTTTTTTATTTGGAATAATCGCCTTAATTTTGTCAATTATAGTTTCTTTGTATTCTTATTAGTTTGTACTTGGACAGTGGTGTTTGTAATTCAAAATTTTAAATTCAATTTTTTTTTATGCTGTCACTTCACATATTGTTTCATTAGTATTGATGTTAAGATAGTCGAGGAGATAGCGTCCAAAAAAGTGTCTGACTACCAACAAGCCAGGGTTTTATATATAAGTAAATGTTTGGGTGCCTTTTAAGAATATGTGGTCGACTAAGTTCGTCTGCGGGACATAGCTTGGCAGTAGGCATTTGAAAAAAAAACTAGTGGAGAGCGGCTATGCCCCGCTCTTTTTGGTAGAAAATGCGATTTGCATGATCCTGCGTACTAACTTACTTAGTAGACCAAATATCAAGTTGATGAATAGTTCGCCATTTAGGTTAGTTAGTGAAGTATTACTCAAAATCAAAGAAGTCTCCCATTAAGTGACAAACTATCATCAACTTGATTATTGGTCTACTAACTAAGTTAGTACTCAGGATCATGAAAATCCCATTGTCCACCAAAAAGGGCGGGGCATTGCCGCTCTCCACTGGTTTGTTTTTTTCAAATGCCTATTGCCAAGCTATGTCCCGCAGACGAACTTATAGTCAACCCCATATTCTTAAAAGGCGACAAAACGTTTACTTGTACACACAATTATTTTGCATGCTATCTCCTGGTCTAAGAGAAAGCTTTAGGATTACCGCAAAAAAAGAATTACTTAGTACTAAAGTTAAATCGATCTAATTCACCAAAAATTCCGGCTTTATTTCTGCAAAAGATTAACTGACATGAATTTAAATAATTAACTTGATAATTGCTAATGGTGGGAGTCATTAGTAATTTTATGCGAAAGAGTTGCTCATGATGGTCAGTCATTAGTCACCGTGTTGCTAACACATCTAGAGATTTAGCTGCTCAGATGCTAATGACTCCCGTCAAATGATTCCCTTGAGAATCCTTCCTGATATGGATTCGAAATCAAGGAATTCACACAATTTCATACGATAAATATCTAAAATTTTATCCAAAACAACCATTTGAATTGACATTTCATCACTCATTTTATTGCTCCATTAATATGATATTAAGGGATAGAAGTAAGCATTTCATTTTTTTAAACTTTTTTTTATTCTGTTTCAAACATTCTTAAATCTTACGTATTTAAATTTCATATTTCAATAATTTTTGTCTCCGTCTAAGACCTTGCTTTAAGAGAGGCACTCTTGTATAACATGAAAATAGAAATAATGTTAATATCTTTTAACTGAAACCCAATTTTGCTTTAGCATATACCTACATTGCAAATATAATACAATAAAGAAAGAGATAACCAATAATAATTATAAAAGTACATGATAAATCGTCTATTAACTAAAACAGCAAACAAGACGGTAGATGGCTATACATGGACCTTGGTCGGCGTCATAATTATTGGAATTACTTATAACTTCTTCCATTTCTTAGTTGTCTATTGTCTATAATACAAATTTGATCATATTCCAAAAGCTTGAGCTACATTTCAAAGATAAAATGAAAGGGTTTTGAACATTTTTTCCACTGGTAAAAAACGTTTAATTAAAATCTTGATATTTAAACGTGTATAGCAGGACTACAATTCCCGCTGCATTTTGTCCAAAATACTGGAAATGGCAATCCTTTCTAAAGGCAGAAGAAAGAGTCTCTCCACGTAAAAATATGTATTTGTTAATCAATCTGCAGCTTTTGTTCTCTATAAGGCTATCTTTAGTGTACTGATGATGGCCTTGTAAAGAATGTTTATATAAATATATACATAATTTTACGTGGAGAAAATTTTCCTTCTACCTTTGATGATGACCTCCACTAACGCTCCATGTACTACTTCTTCTTCTTTTTGGGTCCATAGTCCCGTTCGACAGCTTATTAGGTCATTACAGGACATTAAGCTCATTGACTATCTTTACCTTCATCCTTAGTCTTCGAAGTGAAGAAGTAGTTGTAGGAGGAAAAAAATATGGAGAAACATTTTGAACAGGACACAAGGACCATTAGGGTTTCTTCACTTATAGCATTCAAATACTGTTTTATTTTCAATCACCAAACACATAATCTTCACTCTTTGCTTGCCATCATAGTTAGAATTACCAATAACTTCTTCCTCTTCTTCCTAATTCCTAAGAATAGATTATGCTTGAAGGATTTGCTATCTTGACCATTACACCATGGATTAGCGTTTTGAAATTACTGGCACTCTATAGACACGCTTTAATTGCTGGGCATTTTAGGAATTTTTAGCAACATAATAATAATACAATAGTCTTAAGGATTTGCGGGATCAATCGGTAAAAGATATCTCGTGTCTTGTAAAACAAGCACAGTGAGTACTTGCACATCTTGAGTAGTTGCTCAATGGAATTCTCTAAGATGTGCAAGAAAATATTGCGTAATTTGCTTGTAATAGGTACTTCTTTAGATTGTTACTCCCTATGTTTTTTTGTTTTTTTTACCCACTTTTTTTTTAGAATATAAACATTTACAAATTCGTTTAACTAAATTTCTATTAAGACAAAAGGAGGTTTAGTCCAATGTATCACACTTCTGATTTTTAAGAGGAGTAACAGAAGAAGAACACCTTCGATTGTTATTCTCCTATGTTTTTCATAAGGGGAGTTACAATTTAAAGAAGTGACTCATAGGATTTTTTGAAGCTCATAAATCAGTCCACGTATAACCATCTAATAACCACATATGTAATAAAATTTACCTTTTGAAAATGTGCGAATTGGGCGTCATAACGCATTGCTATAGTGCTGTTAATTGCAAAATATCCCTATTTTATAAATAATTATATAATCTTCTTAATCATCTAAAAGTGGCAAAGACATACTAAATGACTACTATTCAATCAATACATGTATATTTTTTAAATTTTATTTTTACTCTTTAAAAGGTGGAGTTTACTGAAAAGAAAGCAGGAGATGAAAACTGGAAACTTAACACACTTTGTTTTCAAAGTTATAAATAAAAGAAAAATAACAGAAAGAGAAGTAAGAATGCTTGGCAAATTTATATGCTTTTCCTGATGGATTACCGGCTGTGAAAATTATTTTACAATAGGAATTCACAATGAGAACTTTTATAAAATTGCTACTTTATTTTTGAGAATTGCTAAAATTAAATTGGCTTATTGTGTCTGGTGTGACAATTCCTGATTATTGGCCGATTGTTGTCCTTAAGTATCTTGTCTTTTTTTGACAATGGGAGTCAAAGGAAATAATTCTTGTCTTTAGTTAACAAATAATATTTTGAAAGAAGAGTCAAATATTATTGTCCATTCA
Source organism: Gerris buenoi (assembly GCA_001010745.2). Lineage (NCBI taxonomy): Eukaryota > Metazoa > Arthropoda > Insecta > Hemiptera > Gerridae > Gerris > Gerris buenoi. Next base: position 5,333 of record KZ652221.1, read on the forward strand.
GAATTTTGAATGAGATTCTAATTTTTTATTTAGGTAAAGCTCCACCTTAACTTTGCTTTTACTTATAACTAAATTTATTGGCCGATTGTGAAGTTTTGCGTTAAAAACTCAATATAGTATGTGGAACAGCCGGTGATCTCATCTAGGTCAAATATATAACGCCTTTTGAAACATATGCCTTTAAGCTGTGTGGAAGAGACTGCTCAATGTTTGACGGTAGTTTTATTGTTAAATATCGCACTGTCGCATTGGAAATGTAATGCTCTTACTGTAAAATTTGTAATGGTCCTGATTGTGGGATAGCACATTGACATGAGTTAAAGGCATTTGTTACATAGCATCAAGAAAGACAGAGAGAAAGAAAGAAAAAGAGAGTGGTTAGCCTAAATTTCAACCAGAAGAACAATTTAAAATTGTAACATATTTATCTTGTACCTCTCCCAAGCGAGGGCCGGACGAGTTAGAGGTAGATAAACTTGCGAACATTGCACTTGGACAGACTTTCAGGTTTCAGGTGGGGCAGTGTCAGTTTTGGTTTCTTTGGAAATGCATTTTGGCAGTGATAGTTTGGGACAGCGGACTGGCACTGAGAAGTCTCTTTTATTCCTGTCCCTTTCCGTCGTATCTTGAAGCGTTTTAAAGGCCTTAGAGGGTACTATATCGTAATTAGGCTGATTAGAGTAATAGGCCGCGTCGGCCCAGGAACTGTAATAATCACAGTAGTCGTAGTAGTTTTCTCCGTAGTTCTCCGGGTTAGGAAGTTGAACACCTGGAGGATGCTCGAGTCTCGAATTGTCACAAGGTGATAGGAACATGTTACTGTCGTCGGACGTCGATCCGGTATCGTAGTCCATATCTTCTTGTAGAATCCTCGCCGCCGCTGTGTATAGCTTTTCCAAAGGCAGCTTTCTGAAATGACGGCCTTTTCTCCTAGAAAGAAGGCTTTGAACCAGTTCCTTGATCAACCTTTCATTGACGGCAGGAGACATCGGCGAATTAATACCAGACGATGAACTTTCTTGATCGCTGGAAATATTACTTTTACTGGAGTTGCCCACCAACGGGAGAGTGAGTCTCTCTCTTTTCGGGACTGCAGCAGAATTATCGTCACTTTCGTCATCACCGCATTCATCTTGTAATAGTTTGAACAGCCTGGAATGAGTGGCAGCTCTTTGATACCTCGTCATTTTACTTAATTCACTACCGCACTCTGCGTCAGTATCTGTTTCAGAGATATGTCTGCTTAGATCGGAAGTGACTCCAGAATCGTCCTCTTCACTTTCTTCTACTGATCTTTCGTTAAGTCTTTCTTCGGTTCTCTCATCATTTTGTCCGTCTAACGCTAGGCTAAGATTAGCACAGCTCGAGTCTGAATCAGAAGAGTCGTCGTTGTCACTCTCGTCTCCTTCCCTACTCTTATCATTATCAATGGAGTTCTTGAACATGATGAGATCTATATTCCTTCTAACGCTGCCACATTTCATCGGACTTGCTGAAGATTCCGAGTCCCTGCTTTCCTGATTTTCATCCGAACTTTCAGAATCACTCTCACTTTCGTCGTCACTCGAATGAGAATTGTCTTGGATATTATTTGCACTAGAATATTTGAAGGTAGCTGCCGCAGGGGCTTCGTCGACTTTCTGGACTGCTTCTTCTTCTTCTTCTTCTTCCTCACTTGATTCACTTCCACTTTCGTCCTCACTATTTTCTGATTCTGAAGACTCTCTCTTGACTGTCTGAATACTCGTTTGACTAGAGCTGAGATCCCAATTGAGAGGACTTACGCGACTCTCCGTATTGCTTTGTCTACTTGAGGTTTCGTCGTCTGAAGACCCTTTAATCTCTTTCCAAAAGTCCACTGTAGTGTCATTTTCGAAAGATTCATCAGTTGTGATGCTATTGGAAATTAAAGCTTCTGTATCTTCTTCCACTGCTGGTGAAGCTCTTTTCTTTTTGTTAAGGCTTATTGTAACACAGACGTCCGCCAGTGGGGAATTCGTATCTTCAGAATTACAAACGCTCCATCCTGTGGTCCGGTGTTGTTCGGGAGGTGGTGAAACAAGGTTCCTTTCGGGAGTCGGAGACCAAACGTCTTCTGACCTCACGTCCGGGGACGATTCCATTTCACTATCTCCGACTATCACCGTAGCAACTTGGCAGTCGTCAGTCGATTGGCTGAATTTTAATTTTAACGGCAATCGAACTCTTACTATGGAACTCTCCGTGTCGCTGCTTGTGTTATCAGCCGAGGTCTTCCTACTATCGTTCTCCAATGTAGCAGAACTATCTTCGTCATCACTAGGTTGAATAGAAATCCTACTGTCGGCTTCAGACTGGGGTTCAGATTCTTCGTAAATGACACTGAGCTGATGGGGGATCTCTGTGCAACTGTGTGACGACTCGTCATCAGAGCCTTCGGAGCCGTCCGACGTATTTTTATTATCGTTCATTTTTTCCAAGTTTTCAGTTTCAGTATCTGAAGAATCCGAATCCTCTTCCTTCTCATCAGCCGTATCATCAGGAACTTTTGGAGTCGAGTCGGAACTCCCCGGGGTTGATTGCGGTTTACTATTTTGCCAATATTGCTGAGCTTGCTGAGCTTTTTGTTTGAACATTTGACCGTAGTACGTCATTTCATCGTTCGAGGAATATCCACACTCTTCCGAATCACTCTGATAAGGTAAAGGTGGGCACGGGTATGGACTGTACCTACACGCTGCGGCATTCAGCTGAGCCAAGTAAGCACACATTTGACCGTAATGCTCCCAAAATTGTCGCTGCTCCTCTTCGTTTTGTGGAGGGTAATTCCAGTAGTCGTAGTTAGAGGGGTAAGCGCCGTCTTGGGGTGATTGAGCTTGGGACGGGTCACCCTCCCAGTGCCAGCCGGGATCACTGCCAGGAGTAGGAGTACTAGGATTACAATGGCCGTTGGAAGGATTGCCGCTGGGTACGTAGTTCTGACTGTTCGCATCCCAAACCCAATAATTCCCCGACCCGCTGTCCTGTTGTCCGGCTACAACAAAACAACAGAAAATATCTCGTACCTCATTCTAGTTTCCCAACCATGTACTTACAGTCTAATTTACAAGTAAAACACACAGAATTATTTTATACCTTAAAACTATTTATAATTTTATATAAATATATACTTCATGTTAATATCAGTTCTAGGTTAATGCATTCATATAATTATTGCAGTAAGTTAAATTTTTAATTTATGGTTACATACAAAAATCAATTAGTCAGTAGTTGTTATTAACAATCTGATAAATAAAACATAAAATAGAATTGTAGATAATATTTGAACGAATTTATCACTTAGATCATGTTGTAAGAGATAAGGAAGAGTACTGTGTAGAGATTAGGGTACGATATAATACATTTTTTACTTACATGCTTCATCTAGTTTTCCTAGTTTTAAACTTTTTTTTTTTATTCGTATTAACAATTTACATAAATGCATTTAAAATACTGATGAAAATATTTCCTCCTATTTATTTATGTGGTTACAAGGGGGATCTGAACTAAACTACTTGAGTTTTGCCCAGCGTAAATATAACTAAAGATTTGTAAAAAAAAGAATATTTGAACATCTAAACGCAGTATGCATATTTGTAGGAACTAGAAGAAACCTCAAAAATCTACTTTACATTAGGTCACAGGAAAATAAAAAGCAACTTTTGCGATATTTTGACTTCTCTTTGGGATCTTCAAGTTGACTAGCAGAATACTAAATCATCTTATTCTAACGATACGTTCAAGTTTAAATAAAATTGTTTGATCTTCCATTGTTATAAGTATGTCATTTGGAAACTTCAACATATAGAAACCCAAAAAATAAGTCACATCACTTAACCCAACTTGAACAAGCACGTTTATCCCTTGGCAATTCTATTTGTATTGATTGAAATGTAAAAGTACCCGGCAATTAGCAATCTACATTAAAATAAATGCAATTATATCTTTATCAGATATGGATTCAGATATCAATTAAATATTAATAAATCTTTAACAGATATAAATTCTGGCTTTCTTAAAACCTATTTAACCTAACTACTCCTAAATACTGTTTATCATCTGCCTATGTTCCAATAGAGACATTTATTTTATGTTAAACCTTTATTATGCTCTTGAGAGATTTGTGTATTTTTTAAAATAAAATTAGGCTCTCTTCCACGAATTATTAAATAATTCAATGATCAGGGTTCAACTACCAGAGAGATGAGACATAACTCAAACTATTATTATAGCATCCCTCTATGTTCTAATTACTTAAAATTGATGCAAAAGCGTAAATTTAAAATGGATAATGTGTATTGCACGTGATTAAATTTATAATTTAAGTAATATTTTTTATTTATTACTTTGAAACACTCTTTATCGTTTATACCCCTTTAACAAAGTGATGTAGGTGCTAAAACTAATCAAACTATGTCTTTATTAACATATCTTATTCGAATTTTAGAGCATTGAGACATTTAATCCTCTAATAATGCCTTTGACTTGCTGTAAATTAGCTCATTTACAACCATATTCTAATTTGAGTGTGTACTGTGATTGACAGAATAAAATAACTTATAGATTTAGTTATTTGATCGTGGTTCTTAACGTTAAAGGAAGAAATAATTTGAATGTAATAAATTATTGATCAGGTTATATCTCTCGTTAGAATAAATTTTCCAATGAATGTTGTAGTGTTATCTCCCGAATAATATTTTTAGTTGGGATTAGTAAAGTTCATTTTTAGTTATTAGTTTTATATAAACTTTTTTTTTTTTCACTAGGTATGTTAATACATTTATACTGTTAACAAATGTGAATTTATTCAGTTAAGTACCGTTGCTGTCGTATGTAGGGGATCTCATATTGTAGAAATTAGGTGGATATGACGGGGGCATTGTATACACCGGTGGACTCATCATTTCACTGTATACTGGAGCTTCTGTAACATTAAAAAACACACTGTTTCACATGTTTTACCAAATACCGCATTATTAACTTATTGACTTATTTAAGTCAATTAATCGGTTAGTATAGACATTAAACAGTAATAAATCAAGCATCAGCGTAATAATAATACACAAGTTACAAGTACAAATACATTTTTGATGCATCAAAACATATACATAATACAGCAATAACTATTATTAGCTTTTAATATTTTAATAAGACATGTTAAATAGTAACAACAAAAATATTAAGGATATTCTTTAAGAATTGCTAGATTTTCTGATAAAACAATTTTGTTTTATAAAATATATTCAATTATTTGATGGATTTTTAAGGTGTGTATTTAAAAATAAAAACTAGTTGATTTTCATTCATTTATTGTGAGACGTTTCGACCCTCTAAGGTCATCTTCCCATCACATCATTTTCTATTCTCTAAAATTAAATGCAATTAATAATTTCCCAGAATAAATATTAACTAATATAACACACACAATAGGGTATAAATTATATTTCCAGAAAAATAGTAATTAATAAGACGCAATATTAGAATAAATTTAAAATAAAAGCAAGATGAATGTTCTCGATAATAAATTGTGCATAAAATTTCATGATATAAACCAAGAATTTTAAGTCAAAGTTATATTATTTTCAAATCATGCATTGTATACAATTATTATTTTTTCTAGATACATATATATGTTATTAGTTTCAGAATTGTGATAAATATTTTATATATTTGAAATTTTTAATTAGTTGATTATTAATATGTATTTTTTGACGACTCCTATGGAGAATAAT
>KZ652221.1:14707-26002 GCA_001010745.2 Gerris buenoi
AAAAATCATAATCACAGATACACATTTCATTTTTATTAACAAAAGCAAAAAAAAATTAAAATCAAATTCAAAATATGGGCACTAAAACACAAACATTTTTTTATTAAAAAAAGTTAAAACAAACATCACTTAAAAGTAAAGTAAAAAAAAACCATAATCCTCTTTAAAATTATTAGTAGTATTTTCCTCAACCATTATAATATTTTTAATTGTATAAAGTTGTGATAAATGTATCAATTACCGTTTTAAAATAATTGAATTATAAGAGGAAATAGTACAAACCATTAAATGTATGGTCATGACAAAATTATTTTTATCGTCTATTCTCTTCAGATATTCGATGTTGACGCTAGTTATTTTATTTAGAAACACACAGTTTCAGAGGAAATTTTAAAGCCCCTTATCAGGCATTTATAATCGAGCCTCGTAGTTATTTTATATTTAAGTGCTTAGGTCGTGGGTCGTTCGGTGATCCCTCTGTCTGTAAGTCATTTGCTGGAAGCATTATCAGTGATGTACATAATGATCTGATGATAGCGATGAGGTTATCACTCTTATCAGAGCATCGTGCACCTCTGAAGAAGCTTCCAGTATTGAATGCCGAACACTAAAACGTAGTCACCGCTGGAAGTAGCACTATAATTGTTCTTTAGACGTCTAGGTAACATTAATGTTATTGTTATATCTTGTTTTAAAGTAATGTGTGAATGACATTATATTATGATGAATCTATTACAGAAAATTAGTATTATTAATATAAAAAAAAAAACTTAAAATACTTAGTCATATTAAACAATATCTAATACAAAATCAAACCTCTTATGATTAGTATTTACAGTCCATTGTATACAGTCAATTAAAATAAAAAAATATATTTATATTATTATGTTATATCTTAAAATGAATCATAATGCATTATGACATCATTAGTGATGAGTTCTAATCGCTGTTATTAGCAATTAAATCTTTGAAAAAATAACGCAAATTTATCACAAAAGTATAAATTACGTTAGAAGAAAACTCTAATATAGGATTGTCTCTATAATAATGGTAAAAATCATACTTAAAGGTTAAAGAATATAAAGTAAAACTGTTAGTATAGAGCACACACGCTTTTAAGTTGTTATCGGCATTCACTGAGAAGGCGCAATACCTTCCTGATCGGATCCAGTAATTTTCTGCAGAACCCTGAATGATCTAGACTGTACTGGGGGCGAGCTAACTGGGCTCCATCCTCTTGGTGGCTGTGGAGCCACCGCCATCTGATGTTGTCCCATAGGTGGCATCTGGGGCATGTGCTGATTTTGTGTCATCGGCATCTGAGGCATATGATGGTTTGGCGACATCGGCATTTGAGGCATATGATGATTTGGTGACATCGGCATATGGGGCATATGCGGATTCGGCGACATCGGCATCTGGGGCATATGTTGATTTGGAGCCATTGGCACCTGCTGCTGTTGCATCATCGGCACTTGCTGCTGGTACATCTGGGCACTGTCAGGATGGTCGTACCTGAAACATTCCATCATCGGTCTTTTGGCCATGTTCATCTCTTTGTATCATTAAATAGTAGGATTTTGTTTGACAATAGGATTAATGGGCGGAACAAATTTGGGTAAATGTAATATTAAATTTATATGACTAATTTTGATTGCTGCATTGTCCAACTGATACGGCTATCACCTGGGTGATCATCCGTCATAAAGATGAGCCCAACTTTATCAGTTTTGGAAAACCCTGAATGTATAAAGTAGTGCTAGTCGACGGTACTGACATCTTATTCGTGAAAGTACTTATAACCTGAGGCAAATCAGTGGTTTTTACCTGATTGATTTCAAATGGCGATGTAAAGAGCAAATGGGGAATAAGCTTAATTGAAACTCTACTGCGAAATTCTATCTCTGCCTCCAGTCCCATCTTAGGAAATTTGCCCAAACAGAAATTATTAAAGAATTTTCTTGTTAATTTTCTACAAAATGTCGTGTTCCAAAAAGACATTATAGTATATGCTGAGTGAAACAGTATTTCAACATTCTATGTCTATAATTTAGGTAGGTGTTTTTTTTTCTCATTCTTCAGTTCTTGATGAAATAAATAAATTAACCCTTTGGTCTCTCTCACTGAACTAAATTGACAGGGAAGGGCTGCCTTATCACTTATACGTTTGATTGTCCCAGTTATTACCTAACTAGTAAATTTATAACGAAGGTAGAAAGAATTATGAAAACGATGTGAGTCGTAATTCCCAAAAGTTGTCTTGAAGTCAATCTTTAAATTTTTTTATGAAGATAAGTATTTAAAAATATCTAAATCTTAACCTTTCCATTTTACCCTTGCTATTAAGGTTTTTATTTGGGAATCTTTTTAATAAGGAAATTATCAAAAGTGATCCAGACACTGCATTTCTAATCTTTTTTAGTTGGTAAACCTAAAGTTGTTCACTGAGCTCTTTTTTGTTGTGTAATTTTATATACATATAAAATTAATTAACAGGTTATTTATTATAAACTAAAAAATATTTACTTATGATGAATTGGTATATTAATATCAAAACACTACAAATACAAGCTTTCAAGCCTTACTTGGCTCTTCATTAGGTAGAATATTGATTAAAAGTAAACACATCAAATACAGTGAGGTTTTATGTTGTGAGACAGGTTATAAACAGTGTTGTCTAATGAATTCTCAAAGGAAAGAAAAAACTATACAAAGATTTACAAATCAAGCCTCTCTGCTTTCCCTCATTTTTATTTTAGTCTCATGCCTATAACTTTTTGAAAATCCACAATTTCTTTTACTAGGACTATTCTAAACTGTCAATAAATGAATGTCGTTAATGAACTTTAAAATAAGAGCATAAGCTTAAAATTAATAGCGTAACATTAGAAAAACTATTGCCTATAACTTAATGGTTAAGGAAGGTATAGAAATAGGTTTATATTACTCTCTAGAGAGCTTAATAAGTTGTTATTATTTTAATAAGTTATTATTATTTTAATAAGGTTTTTATCATTTGCATCGGTTCGACGTATTCTATTATAATTTGCAGTGGTTGTGTTCGTCGTAGTCTATGATGTTAAACATTGTTTTTCTTCTGAGGTTGTGTTCTCAGTGCTAAAAATCTTGGCTTATTAAAACTGAAAAAATTTAATAAAACAAGTTATTTCATACTTATTCTATTGGTATTGGCATAGGAACAACAAAGAAACAGGCCAAGTGTGAGTGGGTAGGTCGGTATAGGTACTATACACATAAATGCCAAATTTCAAAGTGATCGGACTAAAGATGTAGCCCTGAGAGCAGGTGACAGACGGATGGACGGACAGACAGTCACACGGAGGATGATATAAAGGTCCTGGTTTTGCCTACGGACCCTAAAAACACACTTTTCTAATTTAGATATAGGAGCGCCTATGGAGGTCATCTTAAGAAATAATATAAATTGTATCTCCACATAAACTGACTAATTTGTTCATTTTAGTCAACAAAGCAGCTTTCAGTCTTCATAAGGCCATCATCAGCGTCTTGCGTTGATCTCCGATATGAAGTAGATTGGAATCACATTCCGGTAGATTGGAATCACATTCCGGCTCAGTAACTTTTCATTTGTTTATTATAACTCTACTTCTTTCACATTCCGGCACTGATGATGGCCTTATGAAGACTGTAGAATAAAATGAACAAATTAGTTAGCTTACGTGGAGAGACAATTTATATTTTACTTTTATAAAAATATTATTTCATATAATGAAGAGGTATTTACCGTCAAAACTTGCTTGACCTGAGGATCACTGTCGGTGTCAGCTATACGCCATCATCATCAGAGGAATTTAGATCTCCTAGAGTCGAAATGAACTCATGGAGTCTAAGTCACTTCGACTCTACGAGTTCATTTCGATTCAAGGATCTTTACTCCTCTGCTGATGCAGATGATGGCGTATAGCTGAAACCGGTCCAGTGATCCTCAGATCAGGCAAGTGTCGACGGTAAGTACCTCTTCATTTTATAAATTATTAACTTGCGGTAATGGGTAATCCTCAATTTGACTGCAATTATTATTTCAAACATAAAGGTTGGAGTTATTATCAATCTATTATCGAAATTAGACTCAACAATAAATTCCTGTACGTATTCTAGTCATTTTCAGATCTAATAATGCTATTAATAATGCTTAAGTTTACCGCAAGAAATATATTAAAAATAAAATAAAATTAAACAGTAGAGAATCATCAGTGGAGATAAATATTAATCCTAATAACCCCGACTCTATAACTATAAAGGTTTAAATTGTATTATTCGTACTAAGCCTTTATCAAATCATAGTTAATTATTAAATTATTATTTTACCTATTATGCTTAGTTTTAAAACCATAAAACCAAATTTCTATTTAAATAAAAGGCAAACAACCAAAATTTAAAATTATTGAACAAGATTTTCCGATATTAGAGTGGTTTTTAGAATCGTTCCACTTCGCTTGGCACGGTATTATATCTTTAAATTCTATTTTCTCTTGTCCGACAACAAGAAATCGAGGGAGAATATCGCAGATGTATTTTTGGGTTTTCCAACTGCTTGAGGTTGAAAACAAAAACAAAGAGAAACATAAGAGAAGGAGTAATAACACGTTTTAAACAAGTGAGTAATACACGAAACCATTTTCTTTGAAAGCGATATTTTTATACTTGCATTTTAAACTTCTAATTATACATCTACGTGTAATTGCTATTAGTAATTAACTATTAGAAGGTTCTGACAAATGCACTCGTTCTGTTAATTGAGAGGTTTTATTTAAATGCGTCTCACTGTCGGAGTGAGCCAGACTTTTTGAATTTTCCCTTCTGACGCCAAGAATAATTAGTATGATGTGCGCGACACAACGAGGATGTCTCAAGTTCAGTTAATAAATGTAAAGTAAAATGCAAACAATTGTTTCGCAAATAGTCTGCTAATTAGTGTGCCACATAGCTTCCTCATGTGTGTTCTTTAATGATGCATTTGCTTTTACGACCCATTAATGTCTCATTTATTTAATTTGACCACTCTTTTATTTAAATCTGTCAAAATTGTTTTTATCATTGCGCATGAATAGAAATATCAATTTAGCAATATTTATGGTCCCATTAATTGGGACTATCTATGGGTTACTTTCGACCAAACATACAAATTTCTTAAAAATCAAATGAGTACATATAAGATCCAAATTTATTAAAAATAAGATGTGTAGCATCAAAAGAAAGGTATTAATAAATGTATGTCTGTGTGCATGTGCAAGAAAAACTAATGTGGGGAGAGTTTGAAATCATATGGGATTAGCAAGAGAATAATTATGACCTACCACCCAAATTTCATTGAAATCAGACGAGTAGTTTTAGGATATGGTGGTTCAATTTTATTGAAATCAAAGGAGAAGTTTTTAGGATATGGGGTTCTCAAAATTGTTGACCACAGACACGAGACCAAAAAGTTCCCTGATGCCTAAAGCGGATTTCATTCTTCAGTTGAACATTTCGTTCTTCAGTTGAACATTTCGTTCTTCATTTGAACATTTCGTTCTTCAGTTGAACATTTCGTTCTTCAGTTGAACATTTCGTTCTTCAGTTTAACATTTCGTTCTTCATTTGAACATTTCGTTCTTCAGTTAAACATTTCGTTCTTCATTTGAACATTTCGTTCTTCAGTTAAACATTTCGTTCTTCGGTTGAACATTTCGTTCTTCAGTTTAAAATTTCGTTCTTCGGTTGAACATTTCGTTCTTCAGTTGATCATTTCGTTCTTCATTTGAACATTTCGTTCTTCAGTTGAACATTTCGTTCTTCATTTGAACATTTCGTTCTTCAGTTAAACATTTCGTTCTTCAGTTGAACATTTCGTTCTTCAAAACAATTCTAATGCTTCAGTTACCTTTGGTGAGTTCGGAAACCAAATCTCCTTTTGGCTGTTCTTTTGAGTTAGCTTGAAGTAGAACTATTATAATAGTACTTTTTTACTTTAGCAGCCCCCTATATTCCTTTGTGTTAATAGTTATTTAGACAAAGGAACATTATACAGAGTAGCAAACACCCTGTAGTTCTTAGTCTAAATTACTATTAAGACGAAGGAATATATTTATTCCAATGTACTTTGGGATAAAGAAATATCACACTTGTGTATATAATTGTGACCATATCCCTTAGTCTAATCAACTATTAAGATAAAGGAATATTAAATATAAAACTCCCCCAGGCCCCAGGAGTCTCAATGACTTGGGGAGACAAACACCTAAACCTTTGGGACTTTTGTAGGGCGGACAATTGTTTAACCAAGGGGGGTGCTAAAGTAAAAAAGTGTCGCTATGGTATATTATTTTATTTTAGTATATTACTCTTCTGATAATAATTACTCTTAAGGTCATAATTAGTCCATTTCCGGTCCCATATAATTTTTAATCTAATGACTTTTAAGCGTATCTGGTATTTTATTTACCTTTGATATACATGTACTTGTGGAACCCGCATCAATTGTGTTCAAAGTCTGTAGGGTACTGGTTGCAGTAAAATGAAATTGCAGTAAAGGTTGGCTAAATCCACTCTATTGGCGCGTGCCTAGTGTTAAAATATGTTCTACACTAATAGAATTGCCATATTTTGTGTCAAATTACCGCAAGTCTTTAGAAATGGGCGTCAAATGTTGAATTCGTGTTGGAATTGCCAAATTTAAATGCACAATTGGCCACAAATACATCAACAGATCTTAATTTGTGGCAAGGATGGATCGTTTTGGCATCTCCTCATGAACCTATTCTGGTTTATAAAAATTAAAGTTATCATAAAAAATTATCAATGAAGTTTGTTTGTTTTAATTTGAGCTGTCAGTTTATTAAATAGAAGATTAATTAAAATTCTTATTATCTTTAATTTATTCGGTAATATACACTATCTAATGACAATTCTAATTCTACTTTTGAACATGCTATAGTGGACAGCAAATTTATGACAGACTTGGAATTATAAAGTATTGACTCACTATTAAGCATAATACGTTTTTTTTTATCTGGTCAGTCAAGATTGTACAAATTTTATAGTTCACTGTTTGTCATTGATCGTAATTTTTTTTTTTTTTTTTTTTTTAAACTGCAGATTCGAAATGTTTATCCATTTGGTAAGATTACATTTGCTTGAAATTTATATCAGTTTATTCTTCCATTCAATCTATGTTCATTAAAACTGAGAGTTCATACTAATTTTAAATTCTAATATATTTTGTTGCACTAAGTATCAAAAAAATGTAAATCGTTGCGTTTTTTTAAATTCATTAAAAAATAAGCAGTTTGTGTTGCCAAATTTCTAAACACCCACATAAAGACGCACCCTTGTTTTTCATTGGTTGAAATGAAATCCCTTCTTTAATCCGACTTCTTCCCTCCCTCTATATTAAGACTAAAATAAACGTGTTTTATTTTATAATTTTATTTAAGAGGAAATGGGCTACGTTAAATCTAATGAGATTCGTTCGAAACGGAAAAAAGAAAGGGGCAGACTGACGCTTATCGCAAATCGCAATTTCCTCTATTTTATATATCGTGTATATTTAAGTATTACTTGGACATTAAAAGATAATAAACAAGTGAGATAGACAGTGTCACTACTTGACATGGTCTTGCTACAATCTCACTTCTAATTAAATAGACAGACTTATTCTCTATTCTCAGAATAGTGAATATTTTTTAATAGTGATTAGAACTAAACTTTTCATTTTGGAGGATAAGTTGGAAATAGATTCAAGAGGTTTGGAGATGTAAATTTATTGTAACATAATGCATCCTGAGTGAATAAATCTCTTAGTATCAGGATGCATGAGTATTATCAGAGAACTAGATGTAGTATTATTAAATTAATGTAATTTAATATTAAAATGTAATTAAATTAAAATAATGTATTATTAAATATAATTAAGACCTCAAAACGATTCACGATTCACTGAAATAGTCTCTCCATGTTAATTTTTTACTTTTCAGAAGCTTTCGGCCTCTATAAGGCCATTATCAGTTCCAGTATGAAAGAAATAGAGTTTCATTATTACAATAATTTGTTAAGCAGTCCGAGTCTACATTATGTCAAAGACCAGTGAAAGTGTCTTCTACATTAGATCCAAAGCAACAATCTTCTATACATTAGATCGAATGCAAGTCTTCTATGTTAGATCCAACGTGTCTTATTAGATCCGATGCAAAAGTCTTCTTCATTAGATCTAAATGACAGATTTACTGATTACTGGTTCCTCTTCCAAGGAAATAAATGGAACAAGAAAGAGATAAAAGAACAGAGTAGTGATATGATTTTTACCGTGCTTGAATCAATGCCATGGTGAAGTGTCTACATGTCTACATGAGTTTTGAAGAGACAGTCGATAGTACTTCTATATCATACAAAGTAATAAATTTGATCTCAATGTAGACAGTACAGCTTAGTCTTACACCGGGACTAAATGTTGCGGGGCAGCCTCTGTTTTAATAACATTCTTTCTGAGAATACTGTTTCGATGGGTCTCATCTCTTGTATCACGTAAACCCGCAATACGCTCCAGGGATTGTTGCGGCTCAGCTGAGATTCAGTCCCGCAACAAAGACCCGCATTGAGTCCCGGTGTGGATTACCGCTTAAGCTTTATTACCGATTAAGGATTAAGCTTTATTAGAAATTATTTATTCTGAAAGTTAATAAACTATATTAAGATCAGCGAATCTTCAGTCAAAGGGCTGATCAATCAGTAATAAAGCTGATCAATCATTTTTTTCTTCTCCTGGGCGTTTGATCTCGACGGTTCGGGTTCTGAATCCAATAGATAGACCACGTGGGTGACAGGTACATTGGGTAAACCCGATCCTTGTCCTGTTCTATTGTACTGGAGAAAACCGGCCACATCCTACAATACTTAAAATGATCATCAGTGTAAAATATGTCTTTGCTCCCTGGGATTTGAACCATAATCACATACGTTGGCTAAATGTCCTTGGATTTTGTGAGCAGGCAAACTACTAGTGGTTTAAACTAAACTGAGTTTAGTATGGCTAAGAGAAGGTAGGCTGTATTTGTGGATGATATAGGGAATATTTAATCAGTAAAAATGGGAGAGCTTAGTTCAATCTTGTCAATAGTAATGTCGGTAGTATGTAACACTATAGGCAGAAAGCGTTAAGCCTTTTGCTGAAAGGGCTTCTTCGCTTTTGAACTGTTATTCAATTATTGTATGTTATCAGCCCTAGCAAAGTAACAACCTTTATCCACCTTAACACCTCCCTCTCTAAGTCTATTCCGAGTATCTCCAATCCTTAAATTATCCTATAACGTTTGCTTATTAATTTTACTATCTTTACTTTGTTACACCTTATTTTAAGCTAATTGGGTACTTCTTTAGATTGTTACTCCCCTATGTTTTTTATTATAATATAAATGACTAACTATATAACTATGAAGACAAAGAGATGTTTAGTCCAATGTACTTTGGGACAAAGGAATATCACACTTCTGTTTTTATAAGAGGAATAACAGTCTAAAGAAGAAAATTCCGTACACCTTCTTTAGATTGTTACTCCCCTCTGATATTATTATAAGGGGAGTAACAATCTAAAGCAGTGCCGGTAATTGTGTAAATCTCGCTTTGTATTCAATATATAAATTACTGACAAGACATACAACATAAATAAATACATTCAATTTAGAGAAAAATAAAATATATTAAGAGCAAAATTACAAGGTATCATAACATCTAAATATTTATCTTAGAGTAACATAATTTCAACTTGATTTTTTATTGACAAATAAACAAAAAAGAAAAATCAAAAACAATAAATTAAAAAAAATACATTAAACACAATCAAGAAAAGAACCACTCGCAATTAAAACGAAAAAACAAAAAAAAAAAACAAAAAAAAACAATGCAATGTCAATAATATTGAGTCCCGGTGTGGATTACCGCTTAAGCTTTATTACCGATTAAGGATTAAGCTTTATTAGAAATTATTTATTCTGAAAGTTAATAAACTATATTAAGATCAGCGAATCTTCAGTCAAAGGGCTGATTTTTTTCTTTTCCTGGGCGTTTGATAGCCAAATAGATTGACCACGTGGGTGACAGGTACATTGGGTAAACCCGATCCTTGTCCTGTTCTATTGTACTGGAGAAAACCGGCCACATCCTACAATACTTAAAATGATCATCAGTGTAAAATATGTCTTTGCTCCCTGGGATTTGAACCATAATCACATACGTTGGCTAAATGTCCTTGGATTTTGTGAGCAGGCAAACTACTAGTGGTTTAAACTAAACTGAGTTTAGTATGGCTAAGAGAAGGTAGGCTGTATTTGTGGATGATATAGGGAATATTTAATCAGTAAAAATGGGAGAGCTTAGTTCAATCTTGTCAATAGTAATGTCGGTAGTATGTAACACTATAGGCAGAAAGCGTTAAGCCTTTTGCTGAAAGGGCTTCTTCGCTTTTGAACTGTTATTTAATTATTGTATGTTATCAGACCTTGCAAAGTAACAACCTTTATCACCTTAACACCTCCCTCTCTAAGTCTATTCCGAGTATCTCCAATCCTTAAATTATCCTATAACGTTTGCTTATTAATTTTACTATCTTTACTTTGTTACACCTTATTTTAAGCTAATTGGGTACTTCTTTAGATTGTTACTCCCCTATGTTTTTTATTATAATATAAATGACTAACTATATAACTATGAAGACAAAGAGATGTTTAGTCCAATGTACTTTGGGACAAAGGAATATCACACTTCTGTTTTTATAAGAGGAATAACAGTCTAAAGAAGAAAATTCCGTACACCTTCTTTAGATTGTTACTCCCCTCTGATATTATTATAAGGGGAGTAACAATCTAAAGCAGTGCCGGTAATTGTGTAAATCTCGCTTTGTATTCAATATATAAATTACTGACAAGACATACAACATAAATAAATACATTCAATTTAGAGAAAAATAAAATATATTAAGAGCAAAATTACAAGGTATCATAACATCTAAATATTTATCTTAGAGTAACATAATTTCAACTTGATTTTTTATTGACAAATAAACAAAAAAGAAAAATCAAAAACAATAAATTAAAAAAAATACATTAAACACAATCAAGAAAAGAACCACTCGCAATTAAAACGAAAAAACAAAAAAAAAACAAAAAAAAACAATGCAATGTCAATAATTAAAACAAATTAGGAGATTTTTTTTTTTTGTAATAATAATCCTATAATTAATAAAAATAATATATTTATAGTTAAAAGCAGGCACATAAAATC
>KZ652221.1:93932-113975 GCA_001010745.2 Gerris buenoi
TTACTTTAATTTGCAATGTAATCAATTCATTTTTGTTTATTTTTTTTTTTATGATAATTATTTTATTTTTACGATAAAAAAAGAAGAAAACAAAAAAAAAAAATGCTTACTTCCAAAAAAAATATATAACTAAAGCAAAAATAAAAATGTTGGAATAGAGTTATGTGTTGTTTGTTTTTCTAATTACGTTTATAGGGGGAAAATGCGTAAGGAGGTTTTGTTTGGAGCGATGAGTACAGCGCGGTTAGTTGCATGCGACTGAAGTCGTTTAGTTTGAATACGGTTAGTCAGCTATGGGTAGGAAGAAGAAGGCGAAGCAGAAAAAGAAGAAGAAACAGAAAACAAGTCTGCCGCCACTATTGGTATGGTTGATGGAGGGATGTGTTGGTGGGGGGTCCAAGTTGCGACGTCACAGTTGCAATCCAATTACACAAACCTGTTTCCACTATGACTCACTTGTACAACTCATATCGCTTCCACTAACTAGTCATAGTGAGGGTTTTCTCTGTTTTTGTTGTTTTCTAAGCATTGTGCGTCGTGCGTAGATGTCATATAAGAATCAAAAGGGATCGTTTAGATCTATCTGGAATATCCAATTTTAGGAAGTGGATTGAGTTGGCGAACAGCACTAAACTCTATAAATTCTTATGATTTAACCTATTTTGGTGCCTTTACGATTTGAATTGTTGAAGGTTAAAAGGAACAAAGAAAATTTGTTGTACTTGTTAATTTGAAGCCCTTCTTAAAAGTTAGAGGTGGTTAGTGATCACCTCTCTCACCACCTCTAACCACCTCCAACCCCCTCCAACCATTTCTAACCCTTTAACCACCTCTAACCACCTCCAACCCCCTCCAACCATTTCTAACCCTTTAACCACTTAACCACCTTCAACCAATTCTAACCCTTTAACCACCTCTAACCACCTCCAACCCCCTCCAACCATTTCTAACCCTTCAACCACCTAACCACCTCCAACCCCCTCTAACCACCTCCAGCTACCTCTAACCACGTCGAACCACCTCTAACCACCTCTAACCACGTCCAACCACCTCTAACCACGTCCAACCACCTCTAACCATGTCCAACCACCTCTAACCACCGCCAACCACTTCTAACCCTTCAACCACCACTAACCGTCTTCAACCACCTCTAACTACCTCCAACCACCTCTAACTACCTCCAACCCCAATTATTTTTTATCGTTCATGCGCACAACCTAATAATTTTTTATGACACTCATACTTTGCAATTTATCTCTTTTCTTATCCCACATGGTCCCATCGCAAATTTCTGCGCACCTTTCTTACCTCGAAAATACACACAACCTATTTATTGCGTTTTATATTATCTATAATAAATGCACTTCTTTAGATTGCTTCTCCCCTATGTTTTTTCAAAATATAAATAAGTTTGACTAAATAAATATTAAGACAAAGAGATGTTTAGTCCAATGTACTTTGGGACAAAGGAAAATCATACTTTTGTTTTTATAAGGAAAGTAACAGTATAATGAAGAACATTCCCTTGAACCTTCTTTATATTTGTTACTCCCCTCTGATTTTTTTTATAAAGGGGAGTAACAGTCTAAAGAAGTGCAAGAATAGTTTATTCTGCAGTTATTTGACTCTGACCATTATGTCCGAGTGATATAGTACGGGAACTATTTGCACTAATTTGCCGACGTTAAAATGTTTAATGTTTTAAATGCTTTTAACTAGAAGAAGAGGAAAAAAGCCGAAGAAGTTATTTGTAAACTATGTGTTGAACCACTTAAAACTGGACAAATAGAAGATATAAGATAAAACAAACAGTATTCTACCCAGACTTATCTTATTTTAGATAAGATTAATGTTTATGAAGTGAAAGTCCTAAAACATACTTCTTAACAGGTTGAGACAGGTAGAAGTTTGTTTGCATTCAACAGGTAATTAGATATAAATGAAGGCAGGTAGAACGACAAGTAACGAGTAACAGTAACTGCTAACATTCTGTAATTCAAAGGGCCGCCGTAACCCTTAAAATACTTTTAAAAAGGTCAGGTTATTTTTTTTTGGCATATTAGAAACACATTTTGCTCTATTTTAGAATTAGTTCAGAAAGATTTTGTTGTGAAAAGTAATTGAAAATAGGATTTTAGAAGTTTGGAATGTTATGAATTTGTGTCAATGTCCGATGATTCACATAGACATTTTTAATATTTATAATACAAAGATTGTTATTAATGATTTTTGTTTAGTTTGTATTCTGGAGTACAGCTTGGAAATGAAATTCCCATTTTGAGAGATATAGGGTTATTAATTAGACTTTAATTTGAACTTACATTTGAACTTACTTTATTTCAACTTATACTGGTATGGCTCGAGGTGGTTAGAATCGGCAATGATCGAGGTTGTTAGAACCAGCAAGGTGTTTAGAATTGACAAGGATCGAGGTGGTTAGAATCGGCTTAGATCTTAATGGTTAGAGTTAGAACCAGCAATGATCGAGCTGGTTAGAATCGGCTAGGAGCGAGGTGGTTAAAACCCGCAAAGATCGAGATGGTTTGAACTAAAACCGGCAATGATAAAGGTAGTTAGAACCAGCTAGGATCGAGGTGGGTTTAGCTTCAATTACAATAATTTTGTGAGAAAACGTTGTTTGGTTATTGAACTGCACCTCTTTCATGAAATAAAAACATGTTTAAAAGCTATGATATATATATGTATAGATATAATATAGGTAACAATTACATTCTTGTAGATGCATCGGGACATGTTTAACTATTTATTATATTGATTGCTATACATGTATAAAAGTATACAGGGTGGTCCAAAAGTCTCCCCCCCCCCTCTTAACTTTTGAACGGTTTGAGATAAATTAATGAAACTTGGGGGATCTCTACCATGCCAAGGGAAGTTTGTTTTCATGCTATCACCCACTCGGGGCAACCACCCACTTTGCCCCCAGGCCACCCAACTTCAAAATTTCAAATTGGAACGTATATTTTTGATAGCATATTTGGATTCTACGGTGAAAAATAATAAACTTTTACTTGAAACTATTTTTTCTATCACCTATATTTTGCCCCCTACAGGGGGGCAAAGATAGCAAAATAACCCTTCCGAAATAGTAAAAAAAAAAACACTTAAATCGCTATAAAATCTAAACGGTTAGAAATAAAGTAATGGAACTTGGGGGATCTGTACCATGTAAAGGGAAGTATGTATTCAACCACTTGCGTACTAGGGGCAACCACCATTTTGCCCCCAGGCGCTGAAATGTACCATTTTTATGCCTTTGGCAAAATATTGGAGATAGGAAAAAAAGTTTTGAAGTAAAATATTCTTATTTTTTGCCGTAGAATCTAAATCTGCTATCAAAAATATACACTACACGTAAAAATTTTGAAGTTAGGTGACCTGGGGGCAAATTGGGTGGTGCCCCTGGTGGGTGATAGCATGAAAACGAACTTCCCTTTGCATGGTAGAGATCCCCCAAGTTTCATTAATTTATCTCAAACCGTTCAAAAGTTAAGAGGGGGGGGGGAGACTTTTGGACCACCCTGTATAATATATTATACATTCATACCGCGCAATGTCAGATAAAATAGAGTAACTTATTCGTCCATCCTATATTGTCCGTTCCTCTATTGAAAAGATAATGCTCTCATCGATAACCTTTGTAAAAATATCCAAACAAATCAACTACTGATATTATTGATTGTACTTAATGAATGGAATGACTCATATCGAACTGTTATCATGTCTCAATATCCCATATATTTTCTCTCTATGTGATAACATCCCTTTCTTCAAATGAGTGATACCATATGATTATATACATGAATCAATCACCTATTTCCAGAACCCTGATTTTATTTATCATAAGTGATTTTTTTTTGTACAATAATTCAATTTAATTTATTGATGTATTTATTGAATAATTATTTTTAACTATTATTCATCGTTTGAAAGTGAAGAAGAAAAAAAAAAAAAGATTAAATAACAATTTGATATAATAAAGATAATACACATTTATTTTGATTTATAGAGCTAAACTATGTTTTAATGTTGGCGCTAAGATAAGCCTTAGCAGTTAAATATTTTAATAATAATAATACTATATTTTAACTATGATGTTATCTATTATCAGATTCAAAAATTGTCGATTCTAGATGTTAACACATTTTATATAGAGGCGGTTTTTTACGCTCTCATATAATTTCTTTTTCATATAAAGAGAAAGTATTGTGATGGCGCGAAAATTCTATTTTGAGATGTTGATGGATTTACACGTTTTGAGGTCCCTTAAGTCCAAAAAAGTGTTTTTTAAAAAAAGTCAGTCTATCGTCTGTGCACACGCGTGGAACCAATACTACTTGGCTGATTTTGACGAAATTTAACATACATGTTCAGAAGAATCAAGCCCCGTGGCGAAATCAAGCCCCGTGGCGAAATCGAGAAATGAATTTGAGCTCTAAATTTGGGTCGCTACCCTCCAAAAACTCTGAAAAAAACGTGAACAAAAACAATTTTTATAAAACGGTTCCTACATTCCTACGATTTTGATAAAAAATTCTAAAATAAAGTCCATGTAAATACGTATCTAACGATGATGATACGTAACTAACGATGATACGTATCTAACGATATTATATCCTGTGGGAAAAATCTAGTTCCTGAGAAATAGCTTAAACGCTGATGCAGAGAGGCCGGGTTCGATTCCCCGCTGAGAAGAAGTTATTTTTATGATAAAGTTTGATGAAATGTTCAATAACAATTAAATGTACCTACGAGAACTCAGAAAAAACGAAATTTTTTCCGCTTTTTCTTTTCTCGATTTACTTTTATTCTATCTCTTCCTCCTTACTTTTAGTAATTTTGATAATATTATCATCTTATTTATTTATTTTCTCTGAGTGGCGTAGATTTGAATAGGAAATGTATTAAGGCATCATCTCCAATCAATATAAATAGTAGAAAAATTGAGTAAGATATAATTTTGTAAAAGAAATAGAGTACGGTTAGATTTAATCTAACTGTATAATCTTCATTCTTCCTGTATACTCTATAATAATATATTTAGTTAATACTTTTACTTTTGATTTACTCTCGCCCATCGGTTTTACTTTTTATACATTTATTTTTCTTTTCTACGTTCACTTTCGTCCCGTAGTCTTCATTGTTAAACTAACTCTTCCTTCTTATAGTCCTTTACCTTCTATTTATTTATTTATTATTAAATATTAATCTTAACAATTTAAAATAGTACATTACACGTCTAGTTTTAGTTATTGCTCGTGTGGTTTTACTACCCTCGCTATCGCTCGGGTGCAAAATCCATACTCGCATGCAAAATGCTACTTTCCGTACTCGACGCTTTATGTACTATTATACAAAAATATATTGTGCTTTATTTTTATTAACATTATGTATGGATAAATTAAATTTACAGCATAAACGGAGTATGTAAATACATATGTTTGTTATTAAACATACATAATGTAGATCATTTCAGTTTCTACCAGTACCAACTGATCACATCTTTTAAATTTATATTTTCAGTCCATTTTCCAAGTTTGTCATTCATTATGCACAGGGTTAGCGAGAATTATCGTAACTATTGATGATTGTAAGTGATTTTATGCATAATTTTTATTGTTGAGGGCTTGCATTCTCTATGGAGGAGAGTTCGGTTTAACGCGAGTCCGGATTAACGGGGTCCTATACAGTACTTTATTTCAAATTATAAAAAGAATAAATGAACCATTTGTTTCTATTTGCTAGGAAGTAAAAAGTAACAATTATAAGAAGAATATTTGGAAGGTTAATCAATAACAAAAGATTTGTCAATGCAAAGCACAACTGATCCTGATATGTATGTAGATTTGTAAGCACTACTGTATGCTAAGCATGTATGTAACAACGTGTCATTAACTCTAGTATACTCTGTTGTCATCTGAGTCTAAATGCTTCAGAATTTTAAATTATTACAATAGCCCAGTCTACTCGAGGAAGGACAAGATGGGTTTATTAGTCATAGACAAGATATACCAGACTCGTTCTCTGTTCCGGCAGAACCTTGAACTTCGTTAGCTTCATCATTTCACGGCACCGGGACCAGGTGACACCACGCACTATTCCACCAATATAACTCACCTCTAATTCAACTAAAGTCTCTTCCTGCAATTTAATATCGAATGAAATCGACACTTTTAATGTAAATCCCCCATCCTTCCCAATATAACTCTTTTAATAAAGTTTTTTGTGGTTTTGTATCTTGATTCTTTTCCTCACTTTTGTTGTTATCATTTTTTATCATTTTTGTCGTTGGTTAAAGTTTGAGTTATTGATTCTTCCTGATTGAGAGTTATCTTCCTGACTCTTCTTTTTTGAATTTTAATCTGATATTGCAAATTGAACATTTTAATCGATCCACAGTAGTGTAACTGCTCCAATTTGTTTATTGATTTATGGTATATGATTCCAAAAACTCTTAACTATTATTGAAATCTGTAGGTGTACTAATGAAAAACTTATATTATATTTATAGAACTCGCATTAATAAAGATATCGATAAGGCACTCTAAAGTCTTGTTTACAGGAATCAATAACTAATCAATAATAACTGTAGTAGTTAAGGTCAAATATATGAGATAAGTACTCTAACTGCTGTGGTGGAACACGCAACTAATTCGTCCGACAAGACATTATGATGGTTGATGCATAATCTATCGCGTAGTGTACACTGTGATAGTTGCTATTATGAAGTCAACTATTACCGTATAAACGGGGCTTTAGGAGAAGATGCTCTTAGCTTCATAAAATCGTTATGATTAATATAGTCAGTAAAAATGGTTTCGAGAAAGTGGCTGACAACAGAATGCTTAAAAATAATTCTAAGCACTCAACCATTCGGAACTTGAAAAAGAAGAAGGCCGAGAAAAACGTTGAATAGAGAAATTGAAAAAGATCTAAAAACTATTCGTTATAAACTGGCAGGAAAAGGCATAAAGAAGAGACGAATAGAGGCTTGTGGCAGGAGAAGCCTAAATCCGGAAGAAGAAGTTGTCGGAAGTTTAGTCAGAGGAGAGTCTAAGATGAAGGAGAGTTCACAGCTAGCGGATCCGGGCGCGTATCCGGCTATGTAATTAACAATATTCATGAACCCTTGGAGATGTATTCGCTAATTTCCCTCGCCGTTCAGTCTGGCTCTGGAGGGAAAATTTCAACAAAAACAAATTTACCTACCTATATAATTTTTTCTTTTGCGAAATTGGGAAAATAAATTAGTTAAAAATGTATATTTACGTTATATATTTATTAATATAATATTTGTTAATATAATATTTGTTAATATTTATTTATTAATATTTATTTATTAATTGTATCTTTATTAATATATTCAACTTTTGCTAGTCTCTACTGGGTCCAAGGATGGGTTCTTTATTAGTTTTCGCTTCATACTTTTCAGATGAACTTATTTTCCTTAGAAAAGGCTTGTGATTTTTGCTTTTGTCGTGAAAATCTGATCATGTTACAATAGAATTTGCTTTTATTATTAAGAAGCTCTTTTTACAAATGAAAGAGATAATCTTCCTCTTTCAGGCGTCCAAATAGACCTCACAATTGAAAAAAAGTTACGTTCAGCGGGAAAAGTACCTGGCAGACGGCAGACACACCTGATGACACAGACGGCAGACACACCTGATGACACAGACGGCAGACACACCTGATGACACAGACGGCAGACACATGGCGAATTCTACTATTTTAAAAATATTCACAAAAGGAGACGTTGCTTCTAGAAATTGCTTCAAATATTGATTTCCATTTCTCAGGAGTGTTTGAGGTTTCTTCTTTTGGTAGGGAAGCCCATTTAGCTTTCTGATTTATCTTAAAATACGGACATTTCTCAAATCCGGACGCAAAACCGGACAGATGTTTCACATCCGGACAGTCCAGACGAAATCGGGATGTATGGTAACCCTATCCACTAGGCATAGATGAATCCAAACGGGCTTAATTCTGCTAGCTGTGAACCCACCTTTTAGTTAGGATGTTGACCAAGATAAAATTAAATACACTGCCAATTAGTGTGGCACATAGCTTCCTCGCATCCTATCATGTACTTTATTGTTATATTAACATTAAAGTTATATTACTTTTTTGTTATATTGTTTTTAAAACTATTAACAGTTTTTAAGGATCTTTAACACAACATAGCGGTGTCGCTGTTGGTTTTACTAAAAATTGTATTCGAAAAAAATGTTTGTCTCATTGAATAGCTAAAGTTTGATTTTTTTCCCGACCTAAAATTCGAATTTTAAATTTAAAGTTCACGTTTACGCGAGCGTTGCGCGTGAACACTTGAACGGATAAGGTTGTCCAACGAACTCGTCCTGAGCATTGGTAAAATTAGTGTGTCTACCAAATTTAATCTAAATCGGTCAAGAATTACTCAAGTTATCGTCGGACGTTTCAAAATTCGCGGACACACAGACCGACAGACAGACAGACAGGGAACCAAAAATGTTCCCTGATGTCTGAAACGGATTTCTGTCTTGGAATTTTTAAAATCTGAGACATAAAACTTTTTCGTTCTCAAAAGTGAACACAATGCTTCCGTTACCTTCGGTAAGCTCGGAAGCAGTATGGTTTAAGATTTGGCAAAAGATGGTCCAAGATCGAAACAGATGTTTATTATATTTCAAAAACAAACCATAAAATATCTACACATTTTTAAATGTATTTTTAGATTTAGTTCTGTTCTTTCACCTGGGAGTTTTAATTGTACGAAACAAAAAGGTTGAAAAAAATCAATGGCGGTTGTTTCTGAAATGGCGACAGACTTGTAAAGTAGAAAATGGGTTTGAATGTATAAGATTAGCCTTGGACTGAGAGTACTGAGGTGAACAGAGTGGCTTGGTCAAGTTGACAAACTCTTACAGACTTCTAACTGAACCCGCCGAGTCTCCCCTCGAGACATTCCCAGAATAACTTGCAACGGACATTACATTATAAGACGCCCACACAATCCTCGGACACCAACTCACTGGCTAAACACCTTCGTACCTCTAGTCTCACCTTCCCCTCAACTATAGCCAATCAAAATTATATTTCATTTCTCTTTTTATTCAATAAAATTAATTAATAAAAAATCAAAGAGCGAAATTTATTAGTTGTTAAATGAGTCACAATAGGTAAATGTTTTGTAAAAACCAGTTTCGACCAAAGTGATCTTAATAGCTAGTAAAGACCGGTTTCGATCTCACTGGTGAACAGACGATGGACCAACCAAAGTGATCTGAACAGCTAATGTTTAATGCGACTGGTTTTTAAGTGGTCTGATGATAATCATTTAAAGTGACCTCATAGCTAATAAAGATATCACAAGTGAACAGACGATGGACCAACTAAACTCATTAAAGAACTGATGATGACCAACTAAAGTGATCTCAATAGCTAATGTTAAATAGATACTAGTTTCAATCTCATTAATGAACTGATGATGACCAACTAAAGTGATCTCAATAGCTAATGTTAAATAGATACTAGTTTCGATCTCATTAATGAACTGATGATTGAAGATGGACTACCTAAACTGATCTCAACAGCTAATGTTTAATGCAGACTGGCTTCTATTTCATTAGAGAATTGATGACGGATAACAATCATTGAACTGAGTTAACTAACAATGCTCGACTAAAATGCAAATAAAAATACTCACTTTTTCGATATTTCGAACCTTCCTCGAGTTATAGGCTACCTAAAATTTACAACTCAGTACATTTATTAATTTATTTATTTTATTAATCAATAGAGTTTATGAAGGGTAGCACCCCCAAATTTATAGCTAAATTTCATTTTTCGGTTTTGCACCGAGGGTTTCTCTGAACATGTATATGCCAAATTTCATCGATATCCGTCCAGAATTTAGGCTCCATACGAAAGATTATCCAAAAATTTTTGGATTATCTCCCCCCATCTAGGAAACCATAATATGTAATGAATTCGTTTTATTCTAGATTGGTCCTACATACGAATACTTGTGCTCTCATTCGTACCGATGTGGAGATGTTCCTCTATGTCGCGTCTGTTCTTTTTTTAAATCGTTCTATGTGTACTCATATATTTTAGGGTTGTTTTGTCTCAATTTATACTTTTTACATACCATAATATTAAAAAATACAAAATACTTAGATATTAATCTATAAAAACACACAAATTACAAGAATGTAATGTAAATTTTCCTCTGTAATAAATTTAATACAAATATTTATCTTTTAAAATAAACAGCGATAATTTAAAGGTTTTTTTTTTTAATACTTTATTTATCGTTTTACAGCACCTTTATTAGCTCTATCTCCACCACCGCGGAATTGCAAACAAAATTATTTGAAATAGAAATTCAGCAATGGGGTCAAGATATTCTGTTAAAACAAGTGGGTCAAGGGTCCATGTATTTTTGTGACTATGGCCAAAAAAAATTGTTACGTGACCTAGTCAAGAATATCTCTATTTAAGCAATTCCCCCAGTAGCTTTTTTCCCTATTAATTTATTTTTACCTGATCTATTATAAGTTGAGAATAAATTTTATTTCGTTGGTATTGATTTATTTGTTATTTTAATCTATCATTCATATTCTTAATTTGTTTATTTTTTATATTTAGATGACATGGTTTTAATTCAGTGGTTTAAGTTTCATTTCATTCTAATATTTTATTTCTTTCATTCTTTCTCTAGAAATATTGGCTATTGAAAGAATATTTGTCAATCGGAAAAAATTCAGAGAAACTAGCGGCCTTAACCTAAACTAAGTGATTATATGGGGTGGATTTAAATAGTTTTTATGTCACTTCTGTTTATGAAATTGATAATTATTTGATTGATATTTTTTTTTTTTGGATACATCCTAAAGCCACCGCCATAGCTTAAGTAGTTGCATCGCCATAAAGAACGGACGGCGAACGGGTTAAAAATCCGGTCACCTAAGATACTGGGTCGGTCGTGACCCGTTCGCCAAAATGATCGACATTGCCCATCTCTAGAACTCCATTGCAGTGTATCTGAAATGTAAACCAGGGCTCATGTGCTATTACAAGTGTGCAGTTGTCACAACTTGATAGGATTAACGTAAGGATTTGAACTAGGTTCGTAGCGGTCGGTTTAAAGACGGTGGAATATGGTTTGGACATTGTGAGATGTTTGAAGATTGTAAAACACAGAAATAAAGAACTTTTTTTGATTAAGGGGATCTTAAAAGATGAAAATCTATCAAAATCATGAAATTAAGTATAAAATCACGTTAATCTATCGAAAATGAGTCAATATAGAAGTTAATCTATCTGAATCGCGTGAAATGATAATTTATTCTCTTCAAATCGTTCAGGTACAGAAATCCAAATTGTGATGGGCTGAGAAGTTGTTCTATCGAAATCGTATAATCTAAGCTCAGCCCAAATTAGTGGAGCTATAAGAAATTTAGTGACAGATTGATAGATATGATAAGTAATAGATTTAATTATAATATAAATTTGTGGAGGCGTCCGTTCTGTAAAGAAGTCGTGCTTGCATCAAAATAATCTGATAAGAATAAAGATTTTGATATTAAATCCTTAACAAGTGGGAGTGTAATGGAATTTACGAACTTCTTTTCTTAAGAGGATGAAAATTTTGTGAAAGGATTCTTCTTAGATGAGATCTACTACTCATAAGATATTATTTCTACTTCCGAGAAATATGAACGTTGATGGAGATCATCTTAATGGATTTTAAGAATTCTCTCCATATAAAATAATGCTTGTCTATTTATCAATGCGGCTTTCGGACTTTATAAAGCCATTATCAGTGTCGATTGTGGGGTACTTCTTTAGATTTTTACTCCCCAAGTTTTATTTGAATGTAAATGGATATAATTATTTATACATTCCTTTGTCTAAATAACTATTATGACAAAGGGATGTTTAGTCCAGTGTAATTTAGGACAAAGGAATATACATATACACTTCTACTTTTGGAAGAGGAGTAACAGTAAGAATAAGAAACAAAGAAAAATTATTTCGTGCACCTTCTTTAGATTGTTACTCTCTTCTGTTTTTTTTTTTTTAATGGAAGAAACAGTCTAAAGAAGAGCATTCCGTACACCTTTTTTAGATTTGTACTCCCTTCTGTATTTTTTTTTATAAGGGGAGTAACAGTCTAAAATAGACCATTTCGTACACCTTCATTAGATTGTTATTTCCTTCTGTTTTTTTTTTATAAGGAGAGTAACAGTCAAAGAAAAGAATGTCGATTATGGAAGAACTAGTTTCATTAATAAAAGAATATACAGGGTAACAAGTCACAAGTCTATAAGTCAATAATACTGTGTTGAAGAACAACATAACCTTGGTGTCTTTACGCTTTCAGATCTTTGAATCTGTTATTTCTAATGTTTGCTCAACCTAGGACCTATGTGCTACATACAAGAGGTTATTAATTATTACTATCAATTTATACTTGGAATTCCCAAGATAAGCCTTGCAGACACATTTGTGATTAAACGAAGAATCATAGAAGTGAAAGTATATCGATTATCTATTTGTTATCTAATGCACTAAAGATTATTGTTATACATTTCTTGTTTAACCAGCTGCATTTCCCTCTTTATCATCTCATAACAGATATTGTTTTATAACGTTTCTAAGAGCAGTGTGATAAATATAAAATATAAAATTTCCTATTGATATGACGTAAATTCATTTCAGTGTTGTTAGATGATATACTCCGTGTTGTTTTGTTTGTTTTTATTTTCTGTTGTGATAACAAGAATACTGAATCCTTTCTCTTGTTATCAGTGAGTCATTTTGTTATCAGTTATACATATAAGTGACCTCACACAACTGAATTGTTTTTCTTTGTTTTTATTGCACTTTTAATATTATTATTATACTTTTAAATACTTTATTAAAGATTGAAAAGATATTAACGTTAAGTTAAACGCCATATTAATGCATCTCTAGCTAACTAAATCCTAAATCCTAAATAAACATAAGTGCTTCGAGAGCTGACGCCCTCCAAATTTAGAGCTAAAATTTCTCCATTTCGCTTCGGGGTATGATTTTGGCATACATGTTCAGGATGTATGCAACATTTTATCAAAATTGGCATTGTAGTTTAAGCACTAGGCGTCTGTTGAATTTCCAACAATTTTTTTTTAAATAAATTAAAAGTTTCTTGATTCAGGGGACTTTAAAACGTGAAAAATCATCATAATCGCTAAAAATTGAATTTTGTTTCCATCACAATACTTTATCTCTATATACATACTACGTACTTATTATTATTATAAATGAGGATTAAAAAAAAGAATGTATTGTTAGTTTACTATAACATTAACATAAAAATTATTAAAATAATCAACCTATTGCGTGAGTTAGTCATTGGTTAAAAAAGTTTTAGAACTAAGTAAAAGTTTCGTAAACTCCTTTATATCTTAATAAACAGGTTGGTTTTCCGGTGAAATCCGCGTCACGAAGGGGTTGAAGTCCGATGTTTCGCTTCCACTGCTGGAAGCATCTTCAGGGGTGTGGTGCATCGAGGTGTTGACTCGAAGCAATCACAGGATGTAACGTCGGACTTCACCCCCTTCGTGACACTTGATTTCACCGGAAAATCAAGCTGTTTATTACGAGTCTACCCGCGGATGTCTACGCACCAAGTTACTTTATATCTCTTTTTCGTAAGTCATTTATTTGTCTAATTTTATAATATTTAATTGTAACTAATTATGTTCTACTTTCTAGTTTTAATCGGCATTAATCGAAACACTCCACTTAATTTTAATGTAACAAGTCATATTAATTTAGGCCTAACATCTAACTTAATTTTGTCTAAACATTTATAAATTGGTAACTATACAATTTTACAGGAAATTGCCTTTTTGTTAAGTAATAAACAGTTTTATTATATAAGTGCTTTTTTTTAAATTAAATTCATAAAGTAATTACTTATATATCTATATAAGGATATGTAGCCAATATATAAAAAAATGCCAATAATATAAAAATGCTCCGTGGGTGAAATATATCAAGTGGGAGTAATTTACTCTCAATTATTGTAAAGATGTTTAAAAAGCAAAGCTTTTTATAAAAGAGATATATTTTTAGATCTTGAGATAAAAAGAAGGATAATTGTCTTTAATTCTCTAAAAGTTTATATGATGGATAATCCTGGAAATAAAAAAAAGGATAAAGTTATATTTTAAAAACAATAATTAAGTTTTTATTTTTTATTTTTTTTAGATTATCCATAGATTAAATGATTTAGAGATTAAATAAGATAAGAATAAAGGAGGGAAAGATAATTAACAATTCAAGGGCAATTGTCTTAAGCAGCCCGCACACGATTAATAGTATTGTCAATATTATTGACAATACTATTGTCAATATAAAATTTAATCACACATTTTTATCAATACTGTTTTTATTAAATCAATACCAACTCCGCACACGGTCAAGGGTATTGACAATACTATTGACCTTGTGCGGACCGCTTTAGACTTTAAATATACCGTATTTCATCGTAATATAAGACGCTTCGCGATTTTCAATAAAAATTTTAGAAAAAACAATAATGCATCGAATATAATATAAGATCTATTTTAAAGAGAAAATCTTGCTTTCTTTTATTAACAACTTGTTCAGCGAAATTTGCAAGAATCATTGTTTAGATGTAAACAGGTAAGTCTACTATACTCTTTTTCCTATCNGTTATTTTTTTCTTTTTATAACTGGTCTTATATTACTTTGCTTTGTAAGTTTCATCGCACGTTTTCGTTACCTCGATTTTGAACCACTTCCCGTCTTTCAATCTTCCCCAAATTTTGCACATGGAAACAACTAAGGTGAATAATACAGAAACCAAAAAAGTATAAAATAAGACCAGTTTTCAAAAATTGTATTTTTAAATTAATTATTACAATTAGTATTAACTTTTGACAGCGCGGGAAAATCGAAAAAATGCGGTGGGGAGCCAATGAGAGCTTTGGATTTTGAATTCTAGAAGATCGGGCCAACTAAGCAAATAAAAATGTCACTGGATCCACCCCTCCCACCGGCCTAGTGATATTATTTTTTCCTCATGTAGGTTGGCCAATATGAGTGTCAAAAGTTAATACTAATTGTAAAAAGAGTATAGCATTTGTAGCGAGAGATTACTATTGTTACATATAAACCATCTTATCATGTTACCAGATTACTATTATTACATGCAAACCATCTTATCGTCTTACCACATTACTACTGTAACATACAAACCATCTTATCATCTTACCACATTACTACTGTAACATATAAAGCATCTTATCATCTTACCACATTACTACTGTCACATTACATTGTATGATACTATCGTATCATCTAACCACATTACTATTCATATTCACATTCACCCAATCTCTAAACTCTAAAGCGTTTCCCTCCGCAAATTTTAGACTTAATATAGTCTGAATCTTTAGCCATTTTAGTTCATTTAGTTTTTGCTCAAGGTTTAATCTTTACAATTTCAATGTTACTGTTTTTATTTTATTCTAGTGTCGAGTATCACTAGTTTAAAATTAGATCAAGAGCCATTATTAAATTTAATGTCACAATAAAATATTAAATGAGATGGCTGTTTTTTATATTTTAAATTTATAATAATCATTTTCTTCTCACATTATAGTTATCTTTTAGTTAAATTATGATCAAAATTAATTAATATTAAGCATACAGAAGATATTATTTATAATTATGTATGTATGAGTGTTTTTATTTGTATAATAAAATGTTTAATAATTTTTTTAAAAAATAGTAACTTCCTTTGTTTATTGCCAGAATAATTACCATCCAAAAAGTTGGCAAAAGAACAATCGATTTTAGAAGAACATCAACTTAATTTATTCTATAGAAAGATAAAAGAAGCCTATTGCTAAAATGTATACAAATTTAAATCATTTGTTGACAATTTCGGAAAAGTGCGTTGAGAAACGGGAAATGTATCCACACATCTATTCGTGCCCCTCTTTTTTTAGGACATCATCCAAAAAGCACGACAGCTTTAAAAATAACATATTTATATAGATTTAAATGTTACGCTAATAAAATAGCTGTATTTAATATACACTGCTAGGATGGAGGGGGAGAGATTTATATACAGATTAGTTTCTCTTAAAAATAAAATAAGGAATGACATCTTGTTTTTTTACTTACACTAGAAAATATATCTTGAATAAAAGATTTTATAAATATATAATTTATAATATATTACGTAAGAAAGCTTTTAAATATAATAATATATACTCACTCAATGGCGTAACTTGGATCCGCCACCATTCTACGCCAAAACAATAAGGAGAAACAGTTTAGTATAAGTTTAAATAACAAACATTCTTTATATTACTTGCAAAATCATTTGCTATTAGTAATATAGTATTTATTTATTTATTGATGTTTCTATATTTAATTAAGGCATATCGACACATTTTGTGATTCAAGAATACCGAATATTGGTATTTCGCTGTTCGGCTTATGACGAGCTCACATATGTATGTATTTGCCGTGTATACTCGTTGCGGGAACCTTTTATATTGGGCAAAAAAAAAGTCGGCATTTCTAGCGTTTATTTGTATTCTTATTGTATTATATTAAACCAACTTTATACTTTAATTTTGAATTTCGTTCATTTTTACCTTTGAGGAATCAAATAATTAAAATTATATCTTGATACCTCAGGTACATTTCAAATCAAAATCAATTTATATCATAGTTATTATTTATCTTTGTTTTATATAATATGATAATAAAGTTGAGTTATTTTTTATAAATATATCGGCAAACACCAAATGCGTCAATGGAGTACAACATTTGCCACTTGACGAATATTTCAGAGATTTGACTGTTAAGACAAAAAATGCCCTTTGGCCTAATGAATTGACCCTTTGGTATGCATTTAATTTAAATACATATTTTGTACGGAAATTACCAAAATCTTAAAACGATTATAATTATATATTTTAGTTTAATATTGTAATTAAATAATAATTAAACCTTACTAGCAGTTTTATAATCGCGTTATTTGTTGAGGAAAGAAAATCATGGGCGATGATCCAAAAGTGTTGATCAAGGAAGGGGACTAGTAAAATTTTAAAACAAGCAGTCACCTTTCATAATCCCCCTTTGTTTTGACTGCAACCCTAATTAATTCTTTTCATCTGTTTCAAATTTAAATTAAATAATAAACTTGAATTTGTAGGAACAATTCTCCAATCAATAAGTTTGCTTTTCAAGAAGAATTGTCAATGCTAGGTCAACTACCGTTTTTGAAATTAGGATGTCAGTTTATTATTCGCCTCGGCACTCGGCTCTAATAAAATATAACTACTCTCCTGAAATTTATGTACCGGATAAATTCATTTTTATTTTATTCTTTCAAGTAAAGAAACACTAACACTTCGATAACCGAATAATTTTTGACCCCTCAGGATAATAGTGAAGAAAACCGGAGTCGAAAAGTGCCACAAATTCAGCTTGGATGTATTGAGTAGACGGGAAATTTGGGGTCTACACGTATTGTCAAATTATTGACATTAATTCGGCCTGGCAAAAGATAATATTTTCTAAGTTCTGATTATATGTAAACTTATTATTCTTTCTCCTATTTAGATGTAACTGGAAGATTGTCGTGTCTAGTATTTTTTGGCAATATATATACATACATGCATTATTAGTTTCTTTTTAAAAAACCGCTGATTTCCTTGCATTAACTGCAATAAAAAAAAATATATTATTGCTCAATATATTCTGGGGGATTTTAAAGTATAATAATTATTAACAGATAAGTACATATATAAGAAGTTAAAAAATAATCTCAAGTAAATAATCATAAATTATTTTTATCATTGTCTAAAATATTCCATGAATCACCGCTAGGGTACCAGGTAACATCATCAATCATCACTCATTAAACCTAGTAGCAAAATATTTTAATAAGCAGATATCAGTGTTGCACCCACAGGACTACATTAATATTACACACTTAACATTTTAGCTTATAATTACCGTATTGCATTTGAATATAACACGCATCTTGTTGCGTTGCAAAGGGAAAGATTTATCTTTTTTAATAACTTGCTAAGACGTCAAGTTTAGGTACACTACCATGGATATTGTTGGAATATTGAATCTTGAGTCTTTATTTAGATATAAAGTGCATTTGAATCTTTATTTAGATGTAAGGCAGACGCTTTGCAGGCAGAGAAATTGCAAGGTTAGATTTTAAAAATAAATTTTTGAAGCTAACAAAAAAACACATTGATACAATGGAACTCCTTTTAACCAAAATCTCATTATAATTTGAACACGTTAAATTCCTGAATATTGATGAAATAGGAGGAAACTACAATGATATCCCGGCAAAATTTAGAGAATTAGAAATAAAAATTAAAAATGATATCTCAGCGGTACCGGTACTCTTGAAAGAGAATTTTGTAGAAGAAAGATTTTTATGTACAGGGTGGGCAAAAAAAACCCGCACTTTTTGAACACTTATAGCTCAGCTTCTGTAGTAGACAAAGGCATCGGGTTTGCGGGACATGAAAACTACATTCTTTTACTTTAAATTTCATTTCTCTAACTTTAAAAAGTATTTGGCGAAAGCAATGAAATAACGGTTTGAAATAGGGTCTAAAAAAATCGTTGTCCGGGTAGTAATCTTGTCTGGTATTATACTTTTGATTGAATAAATTACTATAATATGGTGAAGGGGGGTCTTTGTGGGTAAGTGAAGGAGCCCCTCAGTGTTGTTATAACAAACATTTAAGATGTGTTAAGCATAATGTTGCCTGAAGTCTGGGCAATTCTCTTGCAAGTATTGAATTGACGGGGTAACATCTTGCATAAACGTGTAATTTATCAATTCATCTTTAAATTGAGGCAAAATTGTGCTTAACCCATCTTCAATGTTTGTTATAACACTGAGGGACTCCTCCCACTTACCTACAAAGAACCCCCCCCTATGGTGATTAATTCTATCAAAACTATAATACCAGACATGATCACTACCCGGACGACTTTTTTTAAGACCCTATTTCAAACCATCATAGCGTGGCTTTCACCCAATAGTTTTTTAAAGTTATAAATATGAAATTTAAAGTGAAAGAATGCAGTTTTCAGACCCCGCAAACCCCATATCTCTATCTACTACAGAAGCTGATAAGTGTTCAAAAAAGTGCGGGTTTTTTTGGCCAACCCAGTATATGTAACAGTTGAATACATCGAATACAAGACGCACCTCAAATACAAAACGGATCCTTATTTTCGTGATACAAAAACAGGGAAAAGAGTGCATCTTATATTCAAAGCATTACGGTATATTAATTACTCCATAGTTTCATCCAAAGTAGGATTTTATCTTTTAACATTTGATTGCACATTTATAAATTAAAGGATTGCACTATTAGTCTGTAAATTCAACATCCACAACCGGTCATGTTTTGATAAATATTTTTGTTTATATAGATAATATGTTTGCTGATATATAATTTTATCACTAGGTTCTGTTGGTGTACTTAAAAGAGATCTGTGAATGTGCGTTCGCATTAAGACAGGGTGATGTCATGCCTACAAGCCTGCAGTTTCAGGATGCATAAATCATGTCGCATAAATGTAAACCACCCAGTTAACCATATCGCTTTCTTCTCTGTGCACTGCATAGTTTGATCGCGCAGATAAAAAAAGAGTATTTGCATTCAAAACAGTACCGTTCAACAATTGACTACTTATGAGTTGTAATAAATCACATAAGATTTTTTATTTTATTTTAATCATCGAGAATTTTAACTATTTATACAGTTATAAAAGGTCAAATGTTATAAAATAAATATTTTCTTATGTGCGTTCTATTTTCTAAACATTAATAAAATAAATTATCTTACTATATTTTAGCCTAAAGAAAAATAAATATAAAATTAAATATTCTGAATATATATTATTAGGTAAGAGAATATTATTATACATACATACATACATATATATATATACATA
>KZ652221.1:167281-185121 GCA_001010745.2 Gerris buenoi
GAGCGTAGCGAGCCTACAATAATCTTATTTAATAAATATTTACTGCAAATGCTGAATAAAATAAGTGAGCGTAGCGAGCCTTCTTTAATAATTATTATATTATGTAAAAACTGTATAAACAGGCGAGTACAGCGGGCCTTGCAATAATTGTATTACATATTATTGATTACGTGTGCTAATACTGTTTTTATACAGTTATTTGTAGTAAATATTTACTATAAATGCCGAATCAACAGGCGAGCGTAGCGAGCTCGCGATAATATTATTAAATAAAAATTATAGACAAAATAATTTTAATGCTTTCTTCAGGTTGAATAAGAATGCCAGGTATTCACTAGAATATTGTCCTGATATCATTATTGAGAACTTAATTCCGGCTGATATAAAAGCACATTTCTACGCGAGTTCTTTATGCACCGCATCACTAGTTAATTTATTTAATTTAACAGCCTAGGATCATGTGATTTAACACCATTATATTTCTTTATATGGGGTTATTTGGAGTCAAAGGTCCATGTCAAGAAGCCCACCACCACCTGTGCATTACAGAAGGAAATTAAACGCTGCATAAACGAAATTTAGCCTCATTCATGATGTAAAATGGTCATGGAAAATATAGACAAAAAAGTGCATGTGAGCCAGCAAATCCGTGGAGGTCATTTGCCCGATTTGTTATTCCATAAATAACCCTATCTTATGTACTTTATGATTAAATAAAAAAAAACAATCTAAACAGTAAAAAATGTGTTTTCTATTTAATTCAAATCTTGCGTTAATTTTGGGTCATCCTTTACTAGTCAATAGATAATTATAATTAGACATTTTGAGTAATTCAGGAATTTATAATAAGCTTGATAATGACCCAAGGAGGGGTTGAAATATCGCCAGAAATATAAATTAATGAGATCTTAAAAGGTTTTTATTTATATAAGAAGTACCCATTAGATCATTGAAGGAGATAAGCTTTGAAACAAAAAAATAGACTGCCAATTAGTGTGGCATATAGCTTCCTTGCATCCTACCATGTACTTTATTGTTATATTAACATTAATGTTATATTACTTTATTGATATATGTATATTGTTTATTGTGTAAGAACAATTAACAGATTTTAGCGATCTTTAACACTTCATAGGGGTGTCACAGTAGGTTTTACTAAAAAATTGTATTTGAAAAAAATGTTTGTCTCGCTGAATAGTCGAGGTTTGATTTTTTTCCCCAACCAAAAATTCCAATTTTAAATTTGAAGTTCACGTTTACACAAGCATTGAGCGTGAATGCTTGAACGGATAATGTTGTCCAACGAACTCGTCCTGGGCATTGGTAAGATGAACATGTCTACCAAATGTTATCAAAATCGGTCGACATTCACTCAAGTTATCGTCGCACGTTTCATGATTCGCGGACACAAAGATTGACAGACAGACAGACACGGAACCGAAAATGTTCCCTGATGTCTGAAACGGATTTCTGTTTGGAATTTTTAAAATCGGAGGCATGTAACTTTTTTGTTCTTAAAAGTGAACACAATGGTTCCGTTACCTTCGGTAAGCTCGGAAGCAATAAATAAATAAAATAAACAATATAACTACATCTTACCCATATAATTCTAAATGATGTATCCGGTGGATTTATACCGACTCGGAAACCCCAGCCTTGATTCACACTAGATCTGCTCAGCATCAAACCTAATAATCGAGTACTCATTTCTCAACCGAGAATAATATTTCAAAAAAAATAATTAAAATCACTTCTATCAATTAATTAATTAATGATAAAGGCAACAATTATAATAAAAGTAAATAATATTTTAATATTTAACACAACAACAATAAATAAGAAATATAACACTGCAAATAAAAAAGTTTGATCTCTATACGGACATGATTAATTTTAACACGCTCAATTTGAAAAGCAAAGCCGGTGATTGGATACGGTAGATAAACTAAAGGCAGTGCAAATCTAATCACGTTTCCAATGGCACAATCTAAATTTGATTTCGTCTATAATTAGATTTTGATGTCTGATCTACAGTCCAGGTGACATTTAGTCTCTTTTTAAATTTCATATAAGGGTTCCATGATTTTTTTAAAAAAATATATATTTTTAAGAGTGGTATATATTTTGTTTTTAAGTTTTAATTAATTTAAGATTCTAACAGAAAATTCTTCACAGGTCTAAATGGTTGTATAAATAAAATTTACAAACTTTTAAGATTCCATAATTTTACTTGGTTGCGATATTTCCCCCTCTTAAGGTCATTTTTAAGCTAAAAATAAATAAATTTTATAAAATTAAATACATAATTCAAACATAATATACAACTTAATACTGAACCTTAACAAGCAAATTTCTCTTCTAAGTACATTATTAATTAATTCCAACAAGAAAGAAACATTTTAACCAACCTTTTCTTAACTCCTTGAATTATTTAACAATTTATATTGCATTTAAAACTCTCTAACTCCTTATTATTCTTTGCCGTTTATTAAAATGTGTGTTACCTACAAGAAAACATTTTACAATTAATAATAATCAAATTAATAACAATCAATCAACACATAAACAAACTTCTGATAAAGTATTTTTCCTCCAGAAGGGCGGAAACATTAACTTTCCACCCTAGTTTATAGGGAGGAAAGGATCCCATTACAGCCTAGTTGTGAAAATCGTGGCGGAAAGTAAAAATCGTGGTGGAAAGTAACAGTAGAGCCAACTTATTATTCTTAAAAAAATCAGTGTTGCCTGTTTCGTAACTAATAGCAGTTTTTTTTACTCAATGACTCGACAGGTTAAAAGCTTTTTTATTAAATATTACAGAGTTTAAATGACACGTACTTTTGATTGCCGTGATACTTTAATTTTTATCGTCATTTTAAAATGTCGTATGACTTCATAACTGAGTTTAAACAAAACTTATAGAAAAGAGTCCTTGTAGAAAAGAGGTAGGTTACATCCCATCAGGTTATATTATTGTTTTTGATTTCTCGTATTTTAGAGATAAACACAAATAAATTAAATATTATTCAGTTAGTCATTTTGTAGTACATTTTGTGTATTATTAAACATTTGAGTTATAGAGTTATTATTATAATTACATAGTTATTGAAAGTTATCAGGGCCGCCCTTAGGCAGGGGCAACCGCCCCGGGCCCCGCGCTTTTAGGGGCCCGAGGAAAATTTTTTATGTTTTCTTTGATTTCTATAATAACTTTAAGTTATTATAGAAATCAAAGAAAACATAGTTGGAATTGATGAATTGCACATTTAATTTACATTATTTTTTTCTACAATAAGATGTTATAAAACTTTTTTTTGTTTTGTTTTTAAAAGTCGTTAAACAAATTAAAGGTATAAACATTTGTAAACTTAGTTTTTAATACCTAAATAAATTGATAAATCGAAATCTTAGGTTTGTTTGTGTTGTTTTCCACCCTTCTGGAGGAAAAATCTTGTACGGACCACGGGAGCAAAAAGTCATAGCACCCTCGCTATAATTAACTCCCTCGGCTATGCCTCGGGATTAAACTTCATGGTTCCCTCGGCTGCGCCTCAGGAACCAACTAAATAACTCCCTCGGCTTCGCCTCGGGATTTAGACAGAATGGTTCCCTCGGCTTCGCCTCAGGAACCAACTATAACGCTCAGGGAGTAATGACTTTGTTTCCTCCCTTGGTGCGTAAATAACTATTGTTGCCACTGAACAGGACTACAACCATATAAATACATTGAAGATACCATAATTAAAAAAAAAAAGTTTTGTCCCAAAAGTGGTATCTTTACTTTTGGTTGAAGAATATTCAGGAATTTTTTTCAGATTTCTTGCACTTTACATAAGCGAGATAGAGTGAGGGGACACTTTTCACACCCTTCAAACTTGTCTATGCTCTCCCTATCAAAGTTACAACCAAAGAATTATATATTTTTGTAATCAGCTCGACA
The DNA here is from genome assembly GCA_001010745.2 of Gerris buenoi. Classification (NCBI taxonomy): domain Eukaryota; kingdom Metazoa; phylum Arthropoda; class Insecta; order Hemiptera; family Gerridae; genus Gerris; species Gerris buenoi. The sequence continues at coordinate 171,222 of KZ652221.1, forward strand.
TACCCTTTCATGTGATACCCCTCTTTTGGTGTCAAAAAAAATAAATAAAAAAATTTTAACCCTTAAGTTTTTTTACCCTAATATTTTTGAAAAATATATTTTTTTAAGTCGCTATATTTTTAACATATGTGGGTAGGTACAAGACATATAAATGCCAAATTTCAAAGTCATTGGATGAAAGGTGTAGGTGTGAGAGCAGGCGACGGACGGACGGACAGACAGACACACACAGGAAAATACAAGGGTCCTTGGTTTTGCCTAAGGACCCTAAAAATGATGTAACCCGTAAGTGTACCAGTAAGTTTCCTAATTTTATACAATTTATTTATTTTTAGCTTAAAAATGACCCTAAGAGGGGTTGAAATATAGCAACCAAGTAAAATGATGGAAAGTAAAAGTTTGTAAATTTTATTTATCCCACCCATTAGACCTGTAACGAATTTTCTGTTTGGATCTTAAATATCGATAGAGGGTAATACAAAACTAATACATAAAAAGTTTTAATTAATTTCTTTGAGACTTTTTATTGTAAAGGGTAAGTTTTATAGGCTTTTTTTTAGGGTTTTAAAAAGGCGATTGCTTACAAGAAGCTAATAGTGAAAGAGTTAAGTTAGTTTGTTCTAATAAAAAAATCTTTAAGGATTTAATTTATCACAATAATGTAATAAGAAATATAACATTCGATTTTTTTAGGTATTGTCAGTTGTGTATCAATTTTTTAAAAAAAGTCTAATAATAATAAATAAAAAAAGGAATCAATAAAATATACATTTTTATCTAACTCACTCAATTCAACTGGATAATTTAATATGTTTTTAAAAATAAATTGCTTAATATACAAAATAACAGTTTAATAACATAAGAAATGAAATATAATAATAACATCTCCTAAATAATTATAAAAATTAAAAATAACACTAAAGAATTTTTACTATTTTCTATAGTACATTTTGTTAAACATTAATTTTTTTGTTTGGTAAAATCAGTGATACACTGATAACAAGTCTAGCTTGTCGCATAAACCCGATACGGGTTAAATAATATCAAAGTTAATGTTTTTATGTGAATGTGATAATTATTATTTTTTTATTTAACGAAACAGAGGTTTTTGTGTTTAATTCCTGTCCCTTTCTCTCTGGATTCTGCTGCTGTAGGCCCGGGAAACATGATTCCACGTGTCCATATACCGATCCATACAGAGAAGTACACATTTCTGAAAACAAAACAAATAAAATAAAAATTATAGTAACAGAAGAAGAATAAGTATATAGGCGGAGATACACGTGCTATCAAATTGGGGAAGTAGCTTGCATGCCAAAAAAAGGTATTTGCCAGTAACTGATTGCATACCAAGGATTTTTAATAAGTTTTTATCTGCTTGCTTGCCAGCTGCAGGCATGTGTATCTCCTTATGACAGAAATATGGGCTCTTGAGTGCCATAGTGCATGACAAAATACAAAATGGGACCTAAAGCCTAACCTGCAGACTCCACACGTGAATTGGAAGAATATAAAGAGTAAAAATTACCCTGAACCCTAGGAAAAGATATACATAGTTCTATATTATACAAGAATAGCTCAGTATTTCTCTATGAGTCCAGAAGACATTGCTGAGATCCTCATGATAGAGGCAGCAAGTCATATATGTAGCACAATCTTCTGGCACTATATTATATCTCTGAATGGTTTTAATGAACCACCACCTATCAGATATACCTACAACTATACGTGTCAGAGTCGAGCTGCTGAACAATTTTTAGACGCTCAATTTTTCCAGAGCGTCTTATTGATTTGTAGATATATTTATTCTTTCTTGATTTTATTATCTATTTCCCTATGTCGATTACTTCTCATTATCTACAAGATTTCCCCCCAGGAACTAGAAATCTACAATGCAATGATAAATCATCTGTTCAGCAGGCTTTAAATGTAGCGGTATACCTGTTACGTAAACTGGAGTGAATGTAATATTGTAACTGTACAGTTATATCAAAACTTCAAAGGTATCTTTCCACATTATTAACTAAAATTTACCTTCAGCACTGATGAAACAAGAAGAAACAAGAAAGGTATAGTTTTGGAATTGACAAGTTCAGTCATAAGGTAAAACTCTAAACTTCCCCCCGGGCAGGACACTGGAGCAGATAAGAGCTCATGATTTTAAAGTCTAGAGGGTTAGGCCATCTAGGCTAACATAATGTCACTAGTAGAAGAGCATTGCACTTAAAATAATCGTTTAAATTATGATACCCAAACCCATCCCACAGGCCTAGTGGCTTCCCCCCCCCCATTATATTGGTTAGCGTGTCAAAAGCTGAAACTCATCTCGAATAAACAGTAAAAGTTATTTTGTCTAACTAGATGATGTGAGGCTCCAGCATCGAACTTACTGTATTATTGTACATCTAAATATTCAATATTATAAATATTACACATAAAGACAATAATCATGATGATAAAAAGTGGTATGTGCAATAGTAAGAGGGTTGAGGTTGAAGTACTAACTATTATTACTGATTGTCACTTGACACCTCTATTACTTGATAGTCCATGGTGTAGCTTTTGGTTTGTCCATCCTGACATTCAGTGTTAATTTGGATGATATCAACTAACGTAAATTATATGAGTAACATATATTAACACAATTAGTCAACTTTCACTTAAGTTTTTCTCAAATATGAGTGTTACTGAGAGACATAGTGTATTATTTCTGGATTCTGGATAGGTAAAAAGCTTACATTTGCTTTAATAAATCTATAAACTAAGAAACATCATGCTCTCAGAAGAGCTAAGTCTCACAGAATGCCAGTATGGAAGCCAGCTCGAGATTTTGGCGTTCAGTAGGTAGAGCCATCTAGGCAAATAAAAATATCAGTGGCTAATGTTAAGTGGATACCCCATAAGGGAGTATAAGGAAGTTAAAAGGGGAGTGACAATCTAAAGAATAACATTCTGTACATCTTCTTTAGATTGTTACTTCCTTCTGTTTTTTATAAGGGGAGTAACAACCTGGTACACTATGCGAGAAGCAAAGGGGCACTAATGAAATTTTGTTGAAATGAAGTGCGGGAATGGATGGGTAATACATTGAAATATTGGTGGCAAAGGAAATAAACGAGCCAATCTATTAGATGTGATCTAGCATGATGTGATCATTAGCATGAAAATCAACTACTTTGTAAACTTTGATTTATCAAAATTGTTCAAATTTTATGTGTATCCCCTTGTTTCTCACACCCTCTAACAGCCAAAACTCTTAAAAACCTCTACTTTGACTCTGACTAGCTAACTTAAACTGATTAGAAGTCAGATGAACATCTGCAGTAAATTCGGCCGACCTTTAGATCTCAATTTGTACAGGATATTTTACTGATCTAACTCTATGAAAAAGAAAAGGCACTCTCAAATTATATGCTATATATGCATATAGATAAGTTTAACACATAGGTATATACTTGGCTATCTAAAGCCGATAGTTAAAAACGGAACAGCTTTAAAATAAATTTAATAAATTAATTTAAAAGTATGATGAAATATTAAAACAAACCTGCTCAGAACTGTCCAGTGCGCTGCCCGGTTTCCCTATACATTTCTTGAAGCATTTTTCAGTCATTTTCTGCAAATAATAAGTAAAATAGTGAAAAAAATGAACAAACCTTAAACAATATACAATCTACTAAACAAATATTTATTAATAACTAATAATTTTACTCACGGTAAGCAACTCTTGAGCATTAGCAACTGCAATTTGTTGCTTAACTGTTTCCATTAACTCATCTTTTTGATAAGCATTCATTCCGGACGTTATCGAATCCATACTAGAAGAAGAAGAACAAAATAAGAAGATTTAATTCTTGAAATAATAAATATATAGCTCCAAAACCACAAGCCACAATCACAAATGTGAAAAAATAATTCTGAATCCTACCGTGCCTAAACAGGGAGAGGTTACAAAAAAAAAATACTTAAGTAAAACCCAGATTCATTTACAAAATGAAACTACTGATGTATTGTGAATATTAACATATTGGTTATTTAGGATTATTTCATCACTTATTTATATATCTTATGTTAATCTTAAAAATTAAGATGATTAATTTTATAAATCAAAGATAAATCTTATTTAATTATTTTTTATAATTATAAAAATAATCAATTAATTATGAAAATTTAGGTTTCGCACAACATATTTTCTTAAGTTAAATAAATCTGGGTTTTTAAACCAACTGTCAAATTTTCATTTTAACCTCGTGTTCTGTCTCTGTCGATCTGTTGTCTTTTTATTTTACCGATCTTTTTATCGGATTGTAAGTTCCGTATTGCGTTGAGGTTAATTCCTGTTTCCCCCCTTATTTTCTTAAACATTAAATTCGTTTAATTTTGTTTCAATTTTTTAATATTAAACATGGATTTATTTACTGGCGATATTGAAGAAACAAGGAGCCAGGTTGCTGACATGTTAAAGGGAATTGAAAGGTATTTATGTTTGGATATAACCATAGTTTTATGTTATTGAAATGCGATAATTGTTTTCCGTATTGTTGTTTTAAATTTAGTACGAATTTGCATTGAATAAAATTAAGTAGTTTCTAGTTTATCTTTAGAAACCCTCGAAGGAGCTGAACATATTGCTATTTTCTTATTGTTATCAACCTACTAAAAGCCTCTGCATTTATTTATTACTCAGTTTTGCGCGTCCAATTTTCTTTGGGTTTTGTAAAGATCTCTGATTTTAGCCACTAGCTAATACTTAAACTATTTTGAGATTAATCATAATCCTTTAATTTTAAGATTACTTTTGATCCAATATAAACTGAAAATCCCTTTTATAAAAAATACGATCTAACCTAACCATAACCTTCCTTTATTTTTTTCTAGAAAGCGACTCTTAACAGTTTTTTATTTTTATTTATCTATTTTTTTTTATAAATAACTATAGAATTTATCGAGATTCTATGACCGAAATCGTTTTTATAAAGCAAAAAGTTACTTTTAAAAATAAATAGGATTACATAATATAAGAAATAGGTGGACCACATAGTGCAGATTTACATCTAACTAAAAATATTTAGATTAAGATTAGCTCTACAACCCCCGAAAAGTGGGCACTCTAAAGTGAAGCTTTAAAATTGATCTCATGTTTCTTTTCAATTCTTGACAAATACATACACGCTGTATATCACGTTAGCTATAGAAAGTACTGAAAAGAACTGTTGAGAAAATTCCTGAGAAAGACTGATTTAGCGATTTTTTTTGCTAGGTGTGTGCATAGTTATGGAATGAGAAGAGTGAGCTGAAGATGCGTGAGTATAGTGTAGAACAGAGGCTGAATAGTGGGGGAAGGCACACTACTATCTACTTTCTTTGTCTCTCTGACATTCTGATTTACCTCCTTTCAAGTTCTCCCTTACCCCTCTAATCACCCACACTATTTCTACACACAGTTTAGTGTCACTCTCAAGCACCCTCTTTTCTCCCGGACTACCCCCTTTTTTCCTATCGTGCTCTTTCACACAGGTTTTGTATAGCACTCTCACTAAACTCGTTTGTTTACAAAACTTTTTTAATAATAGATAGATTTTATATAAACTTGGTCAAACTGATTCCCTTCCCTACTTCCCAGTTGTTTTTAAGTATCTTTATCTCCTCTTCGATAGCACAGTGTTTTCTTTCTTGTTTGTATCCTTAGCATTTTAAATTATGAGTTATCATTTTAGTCTGTTTTTTTAAAAATCTGGGTTACGCCCGAAGACATAGTCCTCAAAGTGGGTCCTTTGAACAAGCCCTGGTAGCCTTGAATCGAACCAGTACTGGATTGATACCAGACAACTCAACTCTTCACTCACAAGTGAAGTGTTGGTTCGTAAACCATGTCTTCATAACTCTGCAGTTACGTTTTAATTGATTTTTATCAAACCACCATGTAAGTGTGGACCATGGTTTCCAGGCTGAAACCTGGTGGCTCTAAATCTTTCTATCAGCTTTCCATTTGTTTAACAATGATGGGTGAACATTGAGGGGGCCCGGTCTGGGAATTGAACCCAGATATGGTGATTACCCATCTAACTACTGACCACGCCCGATGCTGCTTAGCTTCAATGATTGAAAGCATCTAGAAGGCCAGTTGTCAAAATCTCAAGCTCTCATTGACTCTCCCTCAATTTCCCCATGCTGTTAAAAGTTTTAACTTGCATTGCACAGACAGTCTGTTTTCGAATCTTCCTCATGGCAGATTTCTAGTTCCTGGGAGAGAGCCAGCGTGACCGTGTGGGTTAAATTACTTCCCATCACTGAATCATGAGCGGAACGAGATGGGGTTCGATTCCTCTCCGTGACGCTCTGATTTGTATGGTTCACTATGGATCACATCATACTCGCTTCGGCGGTACAATGTACAAATGCATGATGTGTGAAGTGGCTGGCATTCTCTACCACGGGGTGTAAAAAGGGCCTTAGTGATGGCCTAATTGCAAGATTCGAACAAGTGGTTCGTCCTTCCCGTTCTAGTAGGAAGTACTAGACTACTACTACTCTAGTTCCTGGAGAAAGTCTAAGGAATGAGAAGTTATTGACATACGGTATTAGATAAAAATAAAAATGCATTAGAAGCTGTAGAAAAGAGTGTTCTCTGTATATTATACACTTTACATGAAATTTGATAATGATTAGTTAATATATTATTTATTTTGTTCTAGGTACAACCCTGATAATCTTAAACCTCTTGAGTTTTACGTGAGGAGACAATCTAAAGAAAATACCTACGATTTAGAAGCAAACCTAGCTGTCCTTAAACTTTACCAGTTCAACCACTCGTACAACTTGGACGTAACAAGTCAGATATTGCTGAAAGCTCTCACTAACTTCCCACACACGGATTTCATCCTCTGCAAATGCCTTCTAACTGAGAAAATCGTGAGTTGAACCATATTTATATTTTATATTCTGAAATCTTAGTTTTTTTGTTAAGATTAGTATGGATTTGTTTACTTACTAAATGTGCCTAAAGCTATTCAAGTGTTGTGATTATATGATTGTTGTACCCTGTTAGCAATTGATGCTCTTTATTGTTANAAGATTAATAACAAGAGTTTTGTTCCCAAGATTAATAACAAGAGTTTTGATCCTAAGATAAAGTAACAAGGGTTTTGTTTCAGATAAAGAGAATAGTGTAGGATAACATTCATATTTCATATCAACACTTTTGAAAATATTGTATAATTATCATTGTAATAAAATTAAGTATATTATTTTGTTTTTTAGTGCAAGGAAGAGCCAATTTCACAAATTATCTACTTAGCTGATCTGCTGGAATCATGTGATTTCCAGAATTTCTGGCTGGCTGTAGCCAAATTGGATTTGTTCTCCAACATTGTGGGTTTTCACGATTCCATTAGGAAATTTGTTTGCCATGTGGTCGGCATCACTTTCCAAACTATTGATAGGAAACTTCTCTCTCAACTTCTCGGTGGAATTGACGGTGAGTTTCTTTATTATAATTAATATAAACCATGCAAATATGTAGTCAATAACATGGTTTTCTGATGAAATCCACGTCACAAAAGGGTTGATGTCCGACTTTTCGCTTCCACTACTGGAAGTATCTTCACAGGTGTGGTGCATCATGATGTTGACTTGAAGCTGCAAACACAAGATATACAGAGCTAGTTTTCCTTATGTTAGACATGATTTTGCTTTGAGTCAACATCACAGTGCACCACACCCTTGAATATGCTTACAGTAGTGGAAGCGAAACGTCGGACTTTAACCCCTTCTTGACGTGGATTTCACTAAAAAAAAATCCAAGTTATTAAAGCCTGCACACTATTGTCACATACTTACGGATAAAATTGCAAATGTGGTGTATGATATTACATGATATCTCTAAAGTGGTTCTTTTTTTATGGCCCTATATGTTATCTTACTGACAATCTTATTTGCTTAATCAAATTAGAACGGTATATTTTTTAAAAATAATAGGTTGGCTGTAGAAATAAATTCACTATCTTGTATAATATTACAAGTTTATATAAAAAAAAAAACGTTAATATATTTAACAGTAAAGTTGGAAGTTTTCGTTGATTGTTGATCATAGTGTANGGCGGTACAATGTACAAATGCATGATGTGTGAAGTGGCTGGCATTCTCTACCACGGGGCGTAAAAAGGGCCTTAGTGATGGCCTAATTGCAAGATTCGAACAAGTGGTTCGTCTTACCCGTTCTAGTAGGAAGTACTTGACTACTACTACTCTAGTTCCTGGAGAAAGTCTAAGGAATGAGAAGTTATTGACATACGGTATTAGATAAAAATAAAAATGCATTAGAAGCTGTAGAAAAGAGTGTTCTCTGTATATTATACACTTTACATGAAATTTGATAATGATTAGTTAATATATTATTTATTTTGTTCTAGGTACAACCCTGATAATCTTAAACCTCTTGAGTTTTACGTGAGGAGACAATCTAAAGAAAATACCTACGATTTAGAAGCAAACCTAGCTGTCCTTAAACTTTACCAGTTCAACCACTCGTACAACTTGGACGTAACAAGTCAGATATTGCTGAAAGCTCTCACTAACTTCCCACACACGGATTTCATCCTCTGCAAATGCCTTCTAACTGAGAAAATCGTGAGTTGAACCATATTTATATTTATATGGTGATTACCCATCTAACTACTGACCATGCCCGATGCTGCTTAGCTTCAATGAGATCTCAATTTGTACAGGATATTTTACTGATCTAACTCTATGAAAAAGAAAAGGCACTCAAATTATATGCTATATATGCATATAGATAAGTTTAACACATAGGTATATACTTGGCTATCTAAAGCCGATGGTTAAAAACGGAACAGCTTTAAAATAAATTTAATAAATTAATTTAAAAGTATGATGAAATATTAAAACAAACCTGCTCAGAACTGTCCAGTGCGCTGCCCGGTTTCCCTATACATTTCTTGAAGCATTTTTCAGTCATTTTCTGCAAATAATAAGTAAAATAGTGAAAAAAATGAACAAACCTTAAACAATATACAATCTACTAAACAAATATNGACTACTACTACTCTAGTTCCTGGAGAAAGTCTAAGGAATGAGAAGTTATTGACATACGGTATTAGATAAAAATAAAAATGCATTAGAAGCTGTAGAAAAGAGTGTTCTCTGTATATTATACACTTTACATGAAATTTGATAATGATTAGTTAATATATTATTTATTTTGTTCTAGGTACAACCCTGATAATCTTAAACCTCTTGAGTTTTACGTGAGGAGACAATCTAAAGAAAATACCTACGATTTAGAAGCAAACCTAGCTGTCCTTAAACTTTACCAGTTCAACCACTCGTACAACTTGGACGTAACAAGTCAGATATTGCTGAAAGCTCTCACTAACTTCCCACACACGGATTTCATCCTCTGCAAATGCCTTCTAACTGAGAAAATCGTGAGTTGAACCATATTTATATTTTATATTCTGAAATCTAAGTTTTTTTGTTAAGATTAGTATGGATTTGTTTACTTACTAAATGTGCCTAAAGCTATTCAAGTGTTTTGATTATATGATTGTTGTACCCTGTTAGCAATTGATGCTCTTTATTGTTAGGCCATGGAAGGTTTAAGTGCTAAAGATTTTTTTTAATAAATTGGCTATATTTCGTCCCCTTAAAGAAGGCCATCATCAGACTGGATATTATTATCTTGTAAAACTGATATTAGCCTTTTTAATTACTTATCACTGTTAATATGTTGTTAGGAATTATACTTTTAACTTATTTTAGTCAATTTATTAACCCTAGTGTTCTCTTAGGAATTAATGTTTCATTAATGCATGCATGTTAATTAATGCATGTTTCTTTTTTTAACTTTTTTATTTTAAAATTAGCACTCTGTTTGATTTTGGTGTATTTTTTAGTTTGTGTAATTTTATTAACCTGCAAATTAATTATTTTGTTTCTAAGACTACATAAAAAAAGTTTTTGTTCCTAAGATTACAAACAAGAGTTTTATTTCTAAGAATGCTCGAACAAAAGTTTTTGTTGCTAAGATTACAAACAAGAGTTTTATTTCTAAGAATGCTCGAACAAAAGTTTTTGTTCCTAAGATTACAAACAAGAGTTTTATTTCTAAGAATGCTCGAACAAAAGTTTTTGTTCCTAAGATTACAAACAAGAGTTTTATTTCTAAGAATGCTCGAACAAAAGTTTTTGTTCCTAAGATTACAAACAAGAGTTTTATTTCTAAGAATGCTCGAACAAAAGTTTTTGTTCCTAAGATTACAAACAAGAGTTTTATTTCTAAGAATGCTCGAACAAAAGTTTTTGTTCCTAAGATTACAAACAAGAGTTTTATTTCTAAGAATGCTCGAACAAAAGTTTTTGTTCCTAAGATTACAAACAAGAGTTTTATTTCTAAGAATGCTCGAACAAAAGTTTTTGTTCCTAAGATTACAAACAAGAGTTTTATTTCTAAGAATGCTCGAACAAAAGTTTTTGTTCCTAAGATTACAAACAAGAGTTTTATTTCTAAGAATGCTCGAACAAAAGTTTTTGTTCCTAAGATTACAAACAAGAGTTTTATTTCTAAGAATGCTCGAACAAAAGTTTTTGTTCCTAAGATTACAAACAAGAGTTTTATTTCTAAGAATGCTCGAACAAAAGTTTTTGTTCCTAAGATTACAAACAAGAGTTTTATTTCTAAGAATGCTCGAACAAAAGTTTTTGTTCCTAAGATTACAAACAAGAGTTTTATTTCTAAGAATGCTCGAACAAAAGTTTTTGTTCCTAAGATTACAAACAAGAGTTTTATTTCTAAGAATGCTCGAACAAAAGTTTTTGTTCCTAAGATTACAAACAAGAGTTTTATTTCTAAGAATGCTCGAACAAAAGTTTTTGTTCCTAAGATTACAAACAAGAGTTTTATTTCTAAGAATGCTCGAACAAAAGTTTTTGTTCCTAAGATTACAAACAAGAGTTTTATTTCTAAGAATGCTCGAACAAAAGTTTTTGTTCCTAAGATTACAAACAAGAGTTTTATTTCTAAGAATGCTCGAACAAAAGTTTTTGTTCCTAAGATTACAAACAAGAGTTTTATTTCTAAGAATGCTCGAACAAAAGTTTTTGTTCCTAAGATTACAAACAAGAGTTTTATTTCTAAGAATGCTCGAACAAAAGTTTTTGTTCCTAAGATTACAAACAAGAGTTTTATTTCTAAGAATGCTCGAACAAAAGTTTTTGTTCCTAAGATTACAAACAAGAGTTTTATTTCTAAGAATGCTCGAACAAAAGTTTTTGTTCCTAAGATTACAAACAAGAGTTTTATTTCTAAGAATGCTCGAACAAAAGTTTTTGTTCCTAAGATTACAAACAAGAGTTTTGATCCCAAGATTAATAACAAGAGTTTTGTTCCCAAGATTAATAACAAGAGTTTTGATCCTAAGATAATGTAACAAGGGTTTTGTTTCAGATAAAGAGAATAGTGTAGGATAACATTCATATTTCATATCAACACTTTTGAAAATATTGTATAATTATCATTGTAATAAAATTAAGTATATTATTTTGTTTTTTAGTGCAAGGAAGAGCCAATTTCACAAATTATCTACTTAGCTGATCTGCTGGAATCATGTGATTTCCAGAATTTCTGGCTGGCTGTAGCCAAATTGGATTTGTTCTCCAACATTGTGGGTTTTCACGATTCCATTAGGAAATTTGTTTGCCATGTGGTCGGCATCACTTTCCAAACTATTGATAGGAAACTTCTCTCTCAACTTCTCGGTGGAATTGACGGTGAGTTTCTTTATTATAATTAATATAAACCATGCAAATATGTAGTCAATAACATGGTTTTCTGATGAAATCCACGTCACAAAAGGGTTGATGTCCGACTTTTCGCTTCCACTACTGGAAGTATCTTCACAGGTGTGGTGCATCATGATGTTGACTTGAAGCTGCAAACACAAGATATACAGAGCTAGTTTTCCTTATGTTAGACATGATTTTGCTTTGAGTCAACATCACAGTGCACCACACCCTTGAATATGCTTACAGTAGTGGAAGCGAAACGTCGGACTTTAACCCCTTCTTGACGTGGATTTCACTAAAAAAAAATCCAAGTTATTAAAGCCTGCACACTATTGTCACATACTTACGGATAAAATTGCAAATGTGGTGTATGATATTACATGATATCTCTAAAGTGGTTCTTTTTTTATGGCCCTATATGTTATCTTACTGACAATCTTATTTGCTTAATCAAATTAGAACGGTATATTTTTTAAAAATAATAGGTTGGCTGTAGAAATAAATTCACTATCTTGTATAATATTACAAGTTTATATAAAAAAAAAAACGTTAATATATTTAACAGTAAAGTTGGAAGTTTTCGTTGATTGTTGATCATAGTGTAGAAACCACTGGTTTTTTGATGGTTTAATAAAGAGCATCTTTCACTTAGGAAGTACAAAAATTCATGCTAACAATTTATATTGACTTCACATTAGCTGTTAATATTGCTAATATTTTGTTTCATTTATAATAATGAATAAATTTATGTAACATGTAAAGTTACAATAATCCCTTGATATCTACAGGGGTTATATCCCACAGTTTTCTGGGTATAAAGAACCGTAGATACCTAAAAAGAATACCTAAAGAATCTTTTTCCTTGTCTGGTCACAAGTGGAAGGCTTTTTCATTCATCTATGAAACTTAAGTTGTATATTTTACTGTGATAATAAAAAGGTGGATAAAAAACCCGCAGATTTCTGAACGCGGGTTGTCCTGAAAATTCAAAGTATTTTTTAAAAAAATATGTAAGATAAATATGTAAGATGTCTGTAGTTAAAAATAAATCAGGTAACTTAATAAGTATTTGTATATTTGGCTGAACAGAAGGAGATAATATGTTCAAGAATCGCTTGGCAGCACAAATTTACTTAATTTATACACTTACGAGATTATATCCCTTTGACAAGTGCATTTGTACGTTTTAAACATTTGAGAAATTAGGTCTGTGTAATTTGTCATAGGAGTGTTGAGATCCCTTCGTTAGAGTGAGGCCCTGTCATCATTTCTATAAACCACTTCATATTCTTCAGTTTTACCATATTATACTTTAATTTCAAAGGAGAGCAATTGAATTTGAAACCCTCAACCTATGTTTTACTTAACAATATGAAAATATTATAAATTTCATAACAAACAAATAATTGTATAGATGACTAATTTCTCAATGTTATTCTGCTAGATAACAAGCTGAGGCAATGGGTCCAGAAGTACGGCTGGAGAGAGGAGGCTGACAACCTTATCTTTATCGCTAATCAAGATGAAAACATCAAAACCAAGAACATTACTGAGAAAATTGATTTTGATACTGTTGCCGGCATTATGGCTGCCTGCAGATAAAGTATTCAATCAATATAACAAAATTACATTTATAAATAATTCATAACAATAAACAACATATTTGTATAAAACTTTTCTTTCAGTATTTCCTTGTGTTATCTACTTATAATGAATATGACAGTTGTATGCTATTTATTAGTTGGTCTTGTATACTAGGTAGTCCAGCTGTCCAGAGTTGATGCATATATAGGGTGATTTGCGATATATGTACAAAAAAAAAATTGGGTGATTCTAAACCTCATTGGCTACAAAAAATGTCGTATTAACCATGGGTTTATTCTCAACTGTTTTCCCTCAAGGTAAAATTGTATGATTTTAAGATTGCATACGTTTGCTCATAAAAACACTTATTGCTCCAAAAGTATAAAAGCTAGATCAATATTTTTGGTTTCGTTGTAAAGCTGACAACATTTCCCAAAAGATAAATTGTCTTTCATATCATATGGGGAGAGGGGGAAATGAATTTTGTTTTTTAAGGCACCCCGGCTCCCAAAAC
>KZ652222.1:80975-92672 GCA_001010745.2 Gerris buenoi
AATTTCTTTACCATTGTAATATATAATATAAGTTGAGTTTGATGTAAAAATCAAAAATAATGTTTATCAGTAATAAACAATTTTTTTCGGCCTGCCTAGATATTTTTTTATTTTATCTGGCCCTCCCCTTAAAAAGTTTGCCCATGTCTGCCCTACATTATCCAGGAACAGGCTAATGTAAGTATGTATGTGTCTTACTTGTATGTATGTAAGACTTAAATAACCAGAGTCGACAGTTTATGACAAAAACAATAGCTATACAACCCCCCTCCCCGTCATGTTTTGGACTGAACTTTCTCTTTTATCCCCACTCTAACAATAAAGAGCCTGGTGTATCCAAATGAGTAGGTCATACCTGCCCTTTATCAGCAATTCACTTAAATTCCTAAAATTAACAATATTTCTCCAGTAATTTTATATTTAAGCAACCCCCTATAACCCTTGTCTTAAAAGTGATTTAGACAGAGGAATATATACAGAGTATTAGTAGTATCCTTAATATAAATTACTATTAAGACAAAGAATATTTAGTCCAAAGTACCTTGGGACCAAAGGTACTTTGTACACACCTCTGTAAAAAGGGAAATGTGATTATATCCCTTAGTGAAATTAAGTATTAAGACAAATAAATCTCTATTGGTAGAACTCATTGTCCTACAGTTTTCTGTATAAGATTTAGCCTTACTCACGATAAGACTCAATTTTAAGATAGAGTAATAAAACTGGTACGGGTAGACAAACACAAAAACTTTTCAGTCTTTTGTTTAGAACCAAGGGGGAGGGGGTGCTTTAGTAAATAATTGCCACTTTTCCCCTTTTTAAAAGAATGTGAAATAAAAAATAATAAGACTATATTTTCTATTTTTAATTAGACATTTCTGCATGATTGCCAGTTTCATCTTCTACAATACATATTAATTTGACATTATCTTCCCTGAAGTTAGATCTCTTGACTTCTTGAGCGAGGGAAGTTCTAGCGGCTTCATCCAGAGTGCAGTCCTCTCTGTCCGGGTCTATGTTGGTCATTACTTGAGACATGATGTGATTAAACATAGTTTTAAAGGCTTCATCCAGCACGGGTCCCATGTGGAACTTTTCTGCTTCTACGACAGCTTGTTGTATTTCATTCTTCACCGTTATTTCTGTGGTCAAATTGACAATGTTCTCGGTCGGTTCTTGTTTTTTAGTTTCATCGTCCACTTCACTGTCCGAAGTAACAGAGTTGATATTCTGAACCATCGTTTCCATTTCGTTCTCGGGAACGGGTTTGATTATTTTTCGTTTGGATCTGACGGCGATTTCTTCTTTTATCTCGGTTTTAGATTCGGTTTCTTTTATTTTACCTTTATCGCTGTTAACATTAAGTTTTTCTTTGCTCTTCTCACTATTCAAAGATTCTTCTTTATTTTTAACTTTAAATTCCTGTTTATTACCGAACCTGGCTTCGGCTAAAGCCCGGGTTTTTTTCTTCCATAATTTTTCAAAATTAGTCACTTGGCTCACTTTGTACATCGACAGATTGATTCCTTTAGACTTCTTCGGTGCGGGCTGAGGTTTTTTTACTTCGTTTTTGAATTTCAATATCGTCCGTTGCTTCTCCTTCTTTTGCATTTCCGCTTTTCTCGTGTTGTTTTCGATACCGTTTAATTTCGATATGAGGGTCGAATTTAAATTTTCCAATTCCAACAGTTTTTCTCCACAGCCTTCCCAATAAGCCGCATTAGAAATCATACATAAATCTCCGAAGCAATTGAGGAATTCCGAGATTTGAAGGGGCATTTTATTGAATATGACGTACCTTAAATTCTTTTCGATGTTTTGAAACGCTTGGTGCACGGTTTGAAAGCTCGACGTAAAACATTGAAAAATCGGTAGGTTTTTCGGCGGATTGTCGCCTTCCGACTGTTCCAAAAATTTCCTAATATCGTTCATCTTCTGTCTCAGTTCGCATAGGTAATTACGAGTGAAGCGGGTGGAAAATTCAATCTGTTTTTTACTCGCTTTCAGCGGATCGTCTTCTAAATCTTCTAAAATTCGAGGTAACGCTTCTAAATTTGAAATGATATTGATCAGACTGACGTTGATGCGGAAAAATTGATCGTCTAACCTGGACCAGTCCCTCGATTCGGAGCATTTTCTCTTCCTGTCACCTGAAGTCGGGGACATTCCTCCCATCACACAACATGACTGAATCATATCCATTGAATTAACAGCTCGTTAACTTTGATAAAACTAAACTGCCGTTAAAACCACTATCATTCCTTATAATGTCAATTATGTTTAAAATATAATCCTAAATATATTTAAATTTTTAAGTATTATGTCATTTCATTTTATAAATAACAAATGTAAACAAACAAAATACATAAATTAAAAAGATAATGAATGAAGAAAGTGAAATTTATGTTCTGTATTAAATGCTTACTAGACACAAAGTGTTAAAAGCATGTTGGATGGTCATCAAAGGCAGCTAGTCCTAGAGAAAGGATAATAGTCTTAACACATGATCTGTTGGCATGCCAGTTGCTTAGCAACTAAATGTAACCATATTGCTTAGGAACCAAAGTAGCAACACAACAGACAAAGTGGTGAATGCATCAACAGTTCCTTTCCCCTTAAGTTCTTCCTCACTTCATGCACAGGTGCACATGTAGGAATAAAAATAAACACACCTGCATATTTCAGACATTACCTGACTTCTCTAGAATAAAAACCCATTAAATTCAGTTTTGTTAGTAAAATCAAAATATTTCCTTACTATGGAAGTTAGAAGTTAAGTTGAAACTTACTAAATTTGTTTATACTTGTTAATTCTGTTTAATAAAATCAAAGAATAGTAGGTCTTCAATTAAAAAAAAAAACAGTGCAGAAACTGGCAACACTGCACCTTCAAGGAAACATGCAAATTATTATTAATGGATGAGTTGTATTTTGTTGTAGATTCATTGCTGTTTTGGATAGTTTGCTATTTACTTTTCTTATTTGATTTTCTTTTAACAAACAATTGATTTTAGTTAATATGATATTAATATACATTAGTTAATAAGTAGTTTAATTTTTTTTCTGCCCATAAATAAAATATATTATGCAACAAAGGAATATTTTCAAGGAAATATTTCTGCCTTGTGTATTCGTAACTGCTAATTGCTTGCCTCAGCAGTCAATTAGGTAAATTACCCGCCTCGGCAGTGAATTTTCATAGGTGCTGGAGTCTATTTTTCTCTGTCTGTCTCCCATTGTTAATAATAATCATAATTTACATTAAAATTTAAACTTTTCGTAGTATGAATACTACCAAAAACATTAAAAAAAAAACTTTTTTTTAGGTCTTTGATATCTTAAATTCCAAGGCAGATATCCGTTTAAGACATCAGGGAAAATGTTTGGTTCCGTATCTGTCTTTTGGTCTGTCACTCAATTTTTGCAAACCAACATAATACCTTAAAAACTACTTATCTGATTTTAATGAAATTTTGATGGTAGGTCATAAGTAGACCATTGTTGATCCCATATAAGTTTAAACCTTCTGCACCTATTTGTTTCTCTTACATTTATTTATACCTATATATTGAAAAGTACTCATCTGATTTTTAGGAAATTAGAAAAGTAGCCTGCAGATTAGTTTCAACCATCTGCATTCTAAATTTTGCCAACTTGATCCTTCAATTCATGAAAAAAAAATTGACACATATATAAAACAGGGGGCATTAGATTTGATAAAAATAGGCTTTAAAAGCAAAAAATGATTAAAGTATACGACATAGTGGCACATAGATGAAGCTATGTGCCACTTCTTTTTTTTTTAATCCGGGGGGAGCGAGTCCCAGAGACATAGACCACAATGTGGGTCCTTTGAGCAAACCCGGGTTGCAGAAGATACCATCTCTCTTTGTTCTCTCCATCTTCTACTCCCATAATATTTTTATTCCCTGACAGAAAGTTATCAGTTTATTAATGGGTATCGTTGGTAGTTCTCTGAGTGGAACCGTTGGCTCTCCAAAGGTCAGCCATCTGTGATTAAGCAGCCCAGGGCATTCACTTATCAGATGTACAGGAGTCTCCTCCTCTTCGCCACACAGCCTGCAAGTTGATTCGTTGATCAGACCTATTAGCTGTAGATGCCTATTAAGGTGGCAGTGGCCTGTCAAAAAACCAGTCATTTTCTGGCAAGATTTTTTATTTAGACTTAACACATTTTTAGTAAGCCCACAAGAGGGTCCTTTTATGAATAACTTGGATTGCCTCAACCCGGGAGATTTTTCCCAGGTCTCCTGAAATTCCCTGTTTAGGAACTTCCTGATTGATGTTCTGACCACACAACGTGAGATACCCACAATGGGCTCTGGTGCCACGGGCATTGTGCTGGAACCCTGTCTTGCTAGAAGATCCGCGCNGATTGGTTGCTTCCGAGCTTACCGAAGGTAACAGAAGCTATTATTCTTCTGAAGAACGAAATTTTTTTTATACACATAACTATTTTATTTTTAGAAATTCTTAAAAAGAAATACAATAATACTATTATGAAATCATATTAACTATCAATCCTCAAGCAGATTATTGTAGTCGTTATTATTAGTAGTTACTACTACTACAATGACTATTTTTAACAAGCACTTGAAGTAGCAGCAAGTAGTAGTAGAAACTACTACCACAAAAGCCACTACCACGAAAATCGCTACCATAAAAGCCACTTATAGAACTACTGCAAACCCTTAGCATCTCTGATTAGCCATGTCAGATGAAACCACACGAGCCACTAATTCTAGCATCAAGGTCTTCTAGGTTTAGTAGTAAAAAATAAACTACAGGAGTCACTACGGCAGTAGCTCGTTTCGGCACCCGCTATTGTTATGAAAGGATTAAAGTCCTGGTACGTTTCGGCACCAGATTCTTCCAAAATCATGGATCGTTTCGGCACGCTATATGTTTACCTATTGAATATATTTATTTATTATTATTTTCTATATCTTGTCACAATCTTTATCTAATTTAATACATTGTCTAGTATCTCATACACTATACCTTTTAGTCTTACAGAATATGTCGAACACTATTGTTAAAGTTACTTCTAAATGCGGTTCCGCAATAATACCGCAAAAGACAGTCCACCGAACAACAAACGGAGCAGAGGCATTCCACAGGCATTTTAACGACCAAGTTTACAATCAGCACCCTTCTCTATGGCATGTTATAGAAGTGCTCAAGGAAATTCAAGTTGAAACTAATGTAAAGTCAAAAAATAACAGAATATTTATTTAATATAGGAAAAACAACAAATACTTTGATTTAATGACAGATTATAAATGAAGAAAAATTACTCTGTTACTCGTTTTTTTTTTTCATTTAATGACACTATTGAATATTTTCAAATTTGTAAGACTGGTTTTTTTTTAAGAAATAAAAATGTATTTTGTTTACCTTTTTTAAAAGTTTTAGTACCTGAGGTCCTGGTGCCAAAACGTCCTATCAGTGCTGGTGCCGAAACAGGTTATGATTTTCTCAGGTAAAAAGGGGTCCCGGTGCCGAAATGGTATTTGCCCGTTTTATTAAAAATAGCTGACCCTGCGAACTTCATATCGCCTAATAAACATTAATAACATAAGAAATGAATAGCTCCTACCTTTGAAAAACCTTATAAATAGTTTTTTTAGTTAAATAATGTTGCCTTGGATAAAAAAATTTATATGACAATATGCAATATCAAATTGTACAATATTAGCATAAGAGACATACAGATAAACGAACATTAATTTTTATTTATATAGATATACAGTAGAACCTCAATAAGAAGTGTCTCAAGGGGATAAGGGAAACAGTCTTGCTATCAAGGTGCTCTTTTTGTTGAGGGTCGTGTTATCAAGGTTATTTTGGCTATCAGTTGTGTTATCAAGGTTTAATAGAATGTTGGGAGCGAGATGGGGTGGGGTTTTCAAGTCTAGACTTGTTCAAGGTCGACCCATTCCTGTATAGAGTCGCGTTATGGAGGTTGACTTCTCAAAATTACTTGTTGAGAGGTTCTGAGTTACATTGTGAATTTAAAAAAAATACGTGTTATTGAGGTTGTTTGGATAATAATAGTCGTGTTATAGAGGTTAATTTAACATTATGTGTTATGGCAATCTCAAGGGGATTTGAAAAATGCACTTGTAATTGAGGTTTTCGTGTTATTGAGGGTCGTGTAAGCAAGGTTCTACAGTAGAAATATTTTTCCTGTATTTTCCATTTTAACCCCCTCCTAAATGAAATTAAGACAAAAATGTGCATAACAGCAACTACTGTACTGTAAGTCGCTATATTTTGTGAAAAACGTTAACATGTTTGGGTAGGTAAAAGACATATACATGCCAAATTTCAAAGTCATCGGACAAAAAGTGTAGCCGTGAGAGCATGCGACGGACGGACAGACAGACAGACACATGTGTGAAAATATAAGGGTCCTTGGCTTTTGCCTACGAACCCTAAAAAACAAGTGAGGGAGTTAGTATTGGTTTTCAAACACAACACAAACTCGCACACGTTTACCTAGTGTTGAAATATCAACTGCTAAAAAATATGAAGAGATAATGCACTCAATCTGTCCAGTGGCATGCTAGTGGTAAGTGGAAGCTACACCACAGTCTACTCTCCATTTTACTACAATCAAGCCCACTAAATAATTTGACTAAACTACTCTACTAAATGGTTTTTTCCTAACAGGTAAAGTCGCTAAATCGCTCCTCACTGGACTAAATTACGTGCCTACTGTGAACCAGCCTTATGGCTACGGAGCATAATGGCTTGGTGAGTCGCTAGGTAGAACAGAAAGGACTGTTATTCTAGCAATCTGCTAGGTAACTCACCTAGTATCTAAGCCCGCGGTGTGACCGGTCTCAAACGTTCTAGAAGGTTGGTTCAAATGGATTACACGCCTGGCGAATCACCAAGCCACTAGGCTCCAAGCGAGATAGCTCCGGTGTGGCCGTATCTTTAGAGGTGGATTTTGAAGTAACAATCGACATGTGTTATGTTTACTTATTATTATGACAAACCAATTTTCCTCTTCGGATTTTTAGTCCAGTCGACAAGTACATTTTACCTTGCAAAAGGTCATAAAAACTTTTTTCTTTTTAATAATGTATGTTCCTAGACATTAGTTAAAAACTCAAGTTTTCGACCTCCTAGACCCTGTGCTAACCCAGAGGGGGGCCAGCGAAATATGCGAAATTTTAGTGGTTTTTTTTAGTCTTTTCTTTATAAATCTTTACCTATAGGTCCTGGAAAAAAAGCGTCTGTATCTTTCTTGTAGAGCACTAAATTTGCAACAATTTTTATACACCTTATTTTTTTCTAAACCCTATACTTTCCGAAATATAGAACATCAAAGATACAATATCTTTTAAAAATATCAAAAATAACATCTTTTCTGAGGACGAAAGGGGTCTATTTTTTATATTCCACCCCTTCCTGTTATAGTCCAGGAGATAGCGTGCAAAAAAATGACTGACTAACATCAAGCTAGAAATTTGTATACAAGTCAATCTTTTAGTTCCGTTTAAGAATATGTGGTCGGCTAAGTTCGTCTGCGGGACATAGCTTGGCAGTAGGCGTTTGAAAAAAACAAACCGGCGGAGAGTGGCCATGTCTCACCAAGGATGGTGGACAATGGGATTTTCATGATCCTGAGTACAGAATTAGTTAGTAGACTGAAAATCAAGTTAATATAAGTTCATCCCTTGACATGTGACAACGTTGATTTTTAGTATTATTTGAATAACTAACCTATCAAGTGTGAAAATAACATCGACTTGATTTTCGGTCTACTAACTAATTCTGTACTCAGGATCACGAAAATCATACTGTCCACCATAATTGGCGGGACATGGCCGTTCTCCACCCGTTTGTTTTTTTCAAATGCCTATTGCCAAGCTATGTCCCGCAGACGAACTTAGCCGACCACATATTCTTAAAAGGCGCTAAAAGATTGAATTGTATACAAATTTCTAGCTTGATGTTAGTCAGACATTTTTTTGCACGCTATCTCCTGGACTATTAGCTTTTTTTAGTATATTCTACCTATGGAAGTACAAATAACCACCAATAACCATAACTACTAACCACTAGTATCAATACTAACCACCACTATCCAACAATAAACTAAATTTTCGGAATTTTTTACTCATTCTTTCTTGTAGAGCACTAAATTTGCAACAATTGTTATATTTCACATTTTTTTCTAAACCCTATATTTTCCAAAATACAGAGCTTCAAAGATGCAATATGTTTTAAAATATCAAAAACAACATCTTTTCTCAGGGCGAAAGGGGTCTATTTATTATTATTATTTCGTCCTCAGAAAAGATGTTATTTTTGTTATTTTAAAAAAATATTGCGTCTTTGAAGCTCTATATTTCAGAAAGTATAGGGATTAGAAAAAAATAAGGTATATAAAAATTGTTGCAAATTTAGTGCTCTACAAGAAAGATACAGACACTTTTTTTTCCAGGACATATAGGTAAAGAGTTATAAAGAAAATACAAAAAAAAAACACTAAAATTTCGCATATTTTGGCCCCCCTCTGGGTTAGCACAGGGTCTAGGAGGTCAAAAACTTGGGTTTTTAACTAATGTCAAGGTACAGGTACATACAATAAAAAAAAAGCAAAAAGTTTTTATGACCTTTTGCAAGGTAGCCCCTCATTTTTAATACCTGTCGACTGGACTATTTATATAGCAAATGTTTTCCAAAAGAATTTATAGGAATATGCAATATAATAATAACCATGTCTTCATTTTAATTTATAATTATTAATTTTATTCAATTTAATTTACAAAATTAACAGACATTTTTTGATGTCGTTCCTTGTGAAAAATTTAAATAAATTAAGCTAATGGATTTGTTTAATTAATAAATATTTAAAACAAGAAGAAAACAAATAAATTAAACAAAATAATTTATTTAAAAACTAAAAAAAAGAGGAATTATTTGTATTAACATTACACGTTTATAAGGTTTTCAGCATGTTTCAGCAGTAGGTATTTTGGTAAGACAATAATAAATTCATTTAATCACAGAATATTAATACCTAACATTTAAAAACCAGGCTAAAAAAACTTTTTTTTGACATATTCAAGTTGCAGTATTAATTATATTTAAGTATTTATTTATTTTGAGAACATTTTATCGCAGTCTGAATATGATATATTAAAGAAGAGAACGTACCTTTTTTTTAACTAAGTTAAAAATAAAAATTGTGATTTGTTAAAAAAAAAAGGATTTTAATTCAACTAGTTGACAATTTGTACAAATAGATTAAAGACCCCAAATTTTGACCAGCACGGTTAATTCTCTTCAGTTGTAATATTATCAAGTACACGCTTGTCTTACATAATTTGTAAAGACAACATCAGGCTTATAAGTGTCAGTCTAAATCGGATCTCTATAGCGATTAAAAAAGAAAAAAAAGAGCATATCGAATCTCGTCCCAGACCGGTAATTTACAATAAACCAACTCACCAGGAAATTAATATCTAATAAGTCTTACAAATTATAATTCGTCTCTGATGACATTGTCTTTAGAATGTTTCGGAGGAGGTCTGCAAGCGGCAGGTGTTCTGAAGTAGAGAACGTATTCGCACTTGTTTGGTTCTGCAGCTCCGAACACTTCATTGTCCAATCCGCAGGAAAGATGAACTTTAGCGGATCTTTGAGGGCCGTTCCAGCACGACTGGCCTCTATCGTATATCATAACACTGTAATCGGAAGGATTCTCCCAAGACTTCCAAGATCCGAGACGTGTTTCCGAGCCTCCGTGTTTACCTGTTTGTACGACTTGGTCGAAAGGACACAGTTTGTAGGTGTATTCCCGATCCGAGTAGGAGAAACACTGGCCTTCTAACGTGAGGAATTCGTCTTCGGGCCCGAAGTCTTTCTCTAAGAACTCCTTGATGTTGGTTATATCCCGTTCTATGTCTTTGTACGACCTCTCTGTTTCTTCCAGATGGTGTCGTGCTTTGTTGGCTTCTTCCACGAGTCTCTTAGTCTCGTCATCGTATTCCACGGTGGTGTCTAGAGGCGGCCGAGGTCCGTACTGCTGCTCCTCCACCTCTCCTTCGTGCTCCCTCTCCTCCTCTTCGTTCTCCTCTACTTCCTCCTCTTCGTGTTTATCGTCCTCCTGTTCCTCTTCTTCCACCGGTATATGCTCCGGGTGAGGTTCTTCCGTATTGTTCTCTTCGTGTTCTTCCGGTTCGGGGGGAGGTACCACGGTATTTTCCATCGCCAGTGCGGATTTAATATGGTTCCACGTACTTTCTAAGAAATCTTCGAAGTTGATCTCGGCTTTGGAATTCATAATGAATTTGATCTCGTCGGAAAGCTGGTCGTCCGTTTTACTCAGGCCGCTCTTGAGGGATTTGAGCTTGGCGAGGATTTCGTCCGCCACTAAAAGCGCGTTTCCGTCCGTATCCATCTCCATGAAGAGTACTTTTGCCTCTTCTTCTCTAGACGACTTTTCTCTTTCCGCAGCCTCCCGTTTGGCTTTCTCTTCTATCTCACGGTACACCTCCAGGGCCGCGTTTTCTCTCGCCTCGGCCTGGGACTTCAAATCTTCCGCATCCTTCTTTATTCTTTCCGCTTCTCCCAGTTCCCTCGTCAGTTCCGCCAGACGTTCTTGTTTCTGCTGTCTGACCTGTTTGCCGGCACCGCTCATCTGAAGTCTCATGGAATTCCCTCTGTTGACGAGTTCGGCCATCCTCTCGGCTTCGGCCAACGCTTGAGCACCCAGAGCCTCGCAAGTGTTGGAGCAGTTCTTGGACAGGTACTCGTCGGATCCGTCACAGCAGTCGCAGATACCGTCGTTGACACGAGAAGAGGGGACGGTGGAAGGGTAGTAGCCGTCGTTAGGGCAGTAGAATATAGAAGACGCGCAGGCCGAGGTGCCGGGCTCGTCCGAGCCGTCGGCGCAATCACAGAAATCGTCGTTGACGGCGGTAAACGGGACGGTGGTGGAGCCGTCGAAACAAGTGAAATCTTTATTAGGCTGGTACAGGGCTAACTTGTTGGGCTGAACGCCAGCCAAAGACACGTCGCCGGCACGACTGAGCCCCAACGCACTTAACAAAACTATTATCTCCAACATTTTACCTAATTTTTAATTATTAAAAAAAATAAATGATCATTGGAATGCTTCGATTCAAATAAAAAAAAATCTACCTCTTAAAAAAAGACCTATAAACCACAAAAACAACTTATACTACATCTAAGAACTTTTTGGTACTTTAGAACAACTAAACACTTAAAATGTTTGGTTCCGACGAATGAAACTATTAGGAACGTAAATTAATCATCGATAAAGAAAGCGCAGACTATAACATCAATTGATAAAAACTAATTATAAAACTAATGCATAGACAAAATATAAAAAAAAACTAGGTACACGATTTGATTTTTATTATAGTAGATAATAAAAAGTGACGACGCCGGTTGATGGCGATGACGTAGTGCATCGAACGAGCATTCACTTTTATTCCATAAAAGTTTGTATACCCTCCCCTCTCCCCTTTAATAATTAATTAACCAATTAGTATAATATCCCAGGATATTATAAGGGCCCTCAGTTTTGCTTATGCACCTTAAAAATAAAAACACAGTAGTGGTGCCTAAAGGAAGTTTCTGGAATTACATAGCTACATGGACACCCATAGACCAAAATTTAGGGGGGGG
>KZ652222.1:247571-267191 GCA_001010745.2 Gerris buenoi
CCTCCCCTTTAATTTTATAAAGGACTATCCAACACCTAAAGTCAATAGGAAAGGAGATATAAGCGAAAAACTCAATTTTGGCCTCATCTGAGCCTTATATCTAGTGAAGCTCGAGGTCAAATCAAGGGTACCTTTTGGATGTTGTTTGAAAACACTAAATAAAGGAGTACGCAAAAGTTCAGCTCACTTTGAATTATTCCGCAATTTGGTCATTTTTTTTGTCTGGATTTGAGTGGACTAAAATGATGCCCGAACGATTCGCGGGACGATGCAAAGGACGGTACAAATAGAAGGGTTGGAACAAACCATGAATGGTAGTTCACAAAATTGATAATGTCCCAAAGTGGGGTACGAAATATCGCATAAAACGTAGTTGGTGTTTTATTATACCCCTGAAGACCCAAGAAAGAAAACTAAAATTGTAGTTCACAAAATTGTTGAACAGCAGGTCGATGGACAGAATCGCGAGACCCAAAATGTTCCCTAATGTCTGCACTACAAAGGATTTCTGTCAAAAGTAAAAGATGTCGGTATCAAGATATGTCGGTGTCGGTATCAAGTAGATATGTTGGTATCAGTAGCGGCGGTAAGGCTTTGGGGGCCCCACCCCCACCGCAAATTATTAGTGGGGGCCCCCCTATCTCCATCTCCCTTCCGCGCCGCGGGGTCTGAGGTCCCTTATTGCTGCCACTGGTCGGAATCAAAGATCAAGGTTTTACTGAAAGAACAATTGTAGGCGAGGAAGAAGTAAGATAAAATTTAAAGAATTGTTTAGATTCTAAGGTGATAACAATTTTGTAAATTTGCAAAAGTAGGTATACGTCATTTTGATTTTAAAATTCGAAAACAAATAGAACATGGAATGGACAAGCAAATTTGGACAGCCTATTAGTTTCCCTCTTCATACTAATATTAAATAAACTACTGAAATATTAATAAAGAGGCAGCCATTGACACGGACTATCAGAAAATGAATTCTAAATTATTCACAAAAGAAGTTAAACGTTTGAAGCTGAGACTCTCATCACACAATACGGACGTGTTTAACATTTTGGCACTTTGCCATTCCTCATTGGAATTTCCAGGTTTTTATTTATTTATTGTAATATTATTTGTTTTTGTTTTTTATTTGTTTTATTTGTCATTCTTTATCTTCTGAACGTGAAGGTTTAGTTAATTATATTTTTTGTTCTTACCTCTCTTTAAGAACTGTGCCCACCGTACTTAGGGGTTCCCAGGCGTTGTTTTGTGGAGTTTGTTCTTTCAAACAACTTTTAACTTCTACCTAAAAGATCCTGGGTTAATTTCCTTCTTATGATGGGAAATTTTGTACGCGAATTATCATATTACATCACTGTTATTTACTCCAAACTTCTAAGATGTCACTATTTAATTCCTTATTTTTATTTTTTGGAACGAAGTTCCTTATAGCACGTTCTGGAGCCTGGGAGTGAACCCGAAAAAACAACCAAAACCACCGTTACAAAATCACCGTCACGAAATCTACCAATGACAATAACTTGAGTAAAAGATGACCGAGTTAGTTGAAATGTGGTACACGTGTTCATTGTACCAATGCCCAAGCGTTCACGCTCAACGCTCGCTTAAACGTAAGCTTCAAAAATGTTAAAACGGGAAAAAAATGTATTATAAGGAAGCCTGTTCCTTGATTTGTTTTGTTTATTTTTGTTATACGTCAAAATGTCACTTCGTTTTGTAAATATATAAAATATAATCACAGTCTTGTTAAAAGTAAAATTGATCTGTGCTGACGCTTATTTCAATATATTAGGTATATTATTATAATTCTGCGTACTTAATCCAAGAAAATAATAAGAAGTAATAATAAGAATAATAAGAAATAATAACTTATGTTATTATTATTATGTAATAATAACATAAGTTATTATTAGATAATAACTTATGTTATTATCTAAGTTATCTTTATCTTATACATAATATAACGGTTTTTGTAATTTAAAAAAAAAAAGTTTAAATTACTTGACTAACTAGAATTAAATTATTTCTAATAACAGGGAAAAATCATGCATTGTGCAAAAAATATTACTCTTAAATTACATCAAACTGCTTGAAAAAAAAAAACAAAAAAACTTTGATATAATTAAAACTGTTAACTTCATTTGTAAACAACAAATAGTGGGAATCAAAGTTTCGAAGAAATGTTTGTTCATTATATCATTTCATGTCAAGGTGGCTGTTAGTTACGTAAAACTCTCACCTTGACTCTGGGGGCGCTTCAGTGTTGTCTATTATAATATATACAAAACTAGAAAATTGTAATACAACTAGCGCTATGTTTGGACACTTTTTAAACTACTACCTTTCTACCTCTACCGTTAAATATTATTATATATTCAAAGTATGTTCATCTTTAATAAAAATGCTAAACAAAACTAATAATTATACAAAACAAGACTCCAACAATAAAATGGATATTTTCTCACAGTATAATTAACAGAAATGTAAAGATAATAAAAAGAAAGAAATAAATAAATAAATAAGGAAGTCATTGAGAATTGATGGCTGTAATTCACATAATAGTATTTTATACTTAGGTCTCTGTTAAGAAATAATGATTAATGATACAGTCTTGCATATCATTTATGATTTCAGTCTTCGCTTTTAAATTGCAATATAATAATAAAAATATACTTTTTTTTTTACATACGTACATCAATTTAAAAGTTATAAAAAAAACGAAAAATTATGATTCAGAATAATAATATATTGTGTATATTAATTTTTAGTTTTTCCTTTGCTAACTTTTTTCAAGGTCTCGTGTAGTCAGATTTTAAAGTCTTCATTAAGATATTAATATTCTGTTGTATTGGAATTATTGTATATGTGCTTTAGAGTCTAACAAAACGGATTGAAATACTATATTATTAACGAATTTTATAATAAACATTAATTAATAAGCAGTAATATAATTTTTATTTAACAGAATTAATAATATTGACAATTTTGTAAATTCGAAAAGACAATAATTATGGTATATTTTAAAGAATAACGGAACAATTCAATTTTCCTTTTCTAGCAAGTAAAAAATAGATTCACAAATGTGCAAAAATGTGACACAATAATTTACATGTACAAAATTCAAATTGAATAAAATTGTACAATTCAGATTCTCTTTCGAAATTAACTCTGATCGTGAAAGTAATTCCAGTTATTTTGCGATTTATAGAGTATTTCTTCAGTTCGTAAGATTTGGAATGTTTTTGCTTCCGAGCTTACCGAAGGTAACGGAAGCATTGTGTTCACTTTTGAGACCAAAAAGTTTTATGCCACCGATCTTAAAAATTCCAAGACAGAAATCCGTTTCAGACATCAGGGAACATTTTCGGTTCCGTGTCTGTCTGTCGGTCTGTGAGTCCACGAATCATGAAACATGCGACGATAACTTGAGTAAATGTCGATCGATTTTGATGAAATTAAATTTGGTACACACGTTCATTTTACCAATGCCCAGGACGTGTTCGTTGGACAACATTATCCGTTCAAGCGTTCACGCGCACCGCTCGCGTAAACGTGAACTTAAAAATTTAAAAATTGGAATTTTAGGTCGGGAAAAAATCCAACTTCATCTATTCAATGAGACCAAACATTTTTTTACGAATACAATTTTTTAGTAAAACCAACAGTGACACCGCTATGAAGTGTCAAAGATCACTAATAACTGTTAATAGTTCTTACACAATAGACAATATAACAATAATAGCTATTTACACAACTAGAGCAGTAAGGGCGTTATTACAGGCCGAGGGCGAAGTTTGAAAGCACGAGTGCGTTAACGCCCGAGGCCTGTCATAGCGCTTAAGCCTAGTTTACATTGGTAGAGTAAATGGTCGAGTACACTAGCTTGCATTTCAGCACAAGGGACGGTCGAGTAAAATGGTGGGCTGTTTTTTGGTAGAGTGACTCTAAAGTCGTTCACACGCGCTTGAGATAGTAGCCTTAGTAAAGTGAGATGTTTTCGTTTTTAGTTCTGAATAATTCCGCAATTATATATAGAAGAAGGTGTTCAATGTTAGGACGGACGTAGGGTGGGGGGTCTACTCACCCTTCGGCGGTCGAGCTTCCCTACCACCGCACTCGCCCATTTACTCGACCAACTTTTATCCACTCTCCTCGACCGTTTACTTACTCTCCGTAGCGTTCACATAGGGCTAGTAGCTTGGTAAAGTGCTACTCGACCTAGTTACTCGACCCTTTACTCGACCAATGTAAACTAGGCTTTACTGCTCGTGGTGCGTACACTATTTTATCGCCCACCACATGTAAACTAACTTCAAAAAACTATTTTGCCGTAATCTTCAAAAACAATAAACGCATATTAAGGTTAAATCATTACCAGCCCCAGGGCTGTAATATGGAACATTACCTCCCGGCTCAGGACAGCAATGTTTACAAGTGGAGGGCGATAAAGTAATATAACGTTAATGTTAATATAACAATAAAGTACATTATAGGATGTGAGGAAGTTATGTGCCACACTAATTTACAGTCTATTTTTCTTTTTATTTACGTATAGTGACAACACTGATTATAATTGCAATAAGGCGACATATTGAATCAGCTGATCTATTAAGTTAAAGTAAACACCTGGTACAGATTTTTAGTTTAGTTCATTAAGTTATATTTGTTGGCTTATCAAGCAGTTCATCTTGTTGTTGGTGCTTATCTTGTTCAGTTCATTAATGATAAGTTATCATTTTAAGAAGTTAGCCAAGTTTATATCGGACGAATAAGACAGCTCTTAAGAATTTGACTAAAATAACATGATACAAATTTATTTTTTTGCATCAGGTTTGCCCTATATATTACGTATTCAGTTGTAAGCATAGGGAAGTATTTACTTCATTATATTAAGCTAAGTTACAAAACGAGGAGAATATTTACCACCTAATTAAATAGTTTGGCCGAGTTGGCATCGAACTACTCGGGGTCGTATTCGAACCACTGACCTTGCGTCACATTGTAAACAGAAGCGAACAGTGCCAGAGTCGTGTAAACAATGCGCTCATTATGCCACACTCACAGCTAATTCAGATGATGAATTCATATTGTTAAATAACAATGTAAACATTGTCGAATTCTAGAATGTTTTTTTGATACATTATGTAAACATCTTTATTTACATATTTAGTTCAATAACTTGCTTTCAAACTTAAAAGAAAAAAGAAATATTAGTTACAAATAAAAACAAGTAAGGAGTAAGACGCGCTTCACGTAAGTAGGTACGTGAGGCGATAATCACCGGTTTCTGTATGTTTAAGTTTAAATTATTAAGTGTAATAGTTGAATATTCTTTTGATGTATTATATGTCATGGTGTTCAAAAACATTTTTTTAGTCACCCACCATATTGGCCGCCATCTTGAAAATATTACATGTGTTATTTTAATCGTTGCATATTCTTTTTATTAACTTCTAGACCTTGAAATTGATGTATAACATGCCATAACTAAAAACTTTTTTTTAGTCACCCGCCATGTTGGCCGGGCCCCCATCTTGGAAATATTAGGTGAAAAAACTCCAAAATCTGTCCAGTTGCTATATGTCTTAAATGCCGAGATGTACCTGTGTG
Organism: Gerris buenoi; assembly: GCA_001010745.2. NCBI lineage: Eukaryota > Metazoa > Arthropoda > Insecta > Hemiptera > Gerridae > Gerris > Gerris buenoi. Next base: position 253,182 of record KZ652222.1, read on the forward strand.
CCGAATTTAATTTTCTTAGCTATAGTAGTTTATGAATTGAAATAAGCAACGGACAGACGGACAGACAGACAGACAGAAAGACAGACAGAAAGACAGACAGACAAACAGAGCCGTTATATAAGGTTTCTTTTTTTACTTTATACAGAAACCTAAAAGTGTAGTTTGTTTGGACATGGTTCGATTCTCATTCATTTGTAATCAATATTAAATGTGTACAGACGGTTAAAATTAACGTACGACATATCTGTGAGGGCTACTTTTGACAAAAACACTTAAAACTGTGTTATAAAACAATTATAATGTTACTTTATTGGTAATTTAAAATACTTTATAATAATTGCACGATAAAAAGAACTTTTTATTTTAAATACTACGTTTTTAAATTTTCTGTCATAAATAATAAATTTGAAAACTGTCAAAATTAAGATTGTAAATATGGGACTATGGGACATGTCAAAACAAATAAAATAACTTTTAACTTTGCTGAAAACGAATTAAATTCTGCTGAAAGATGGCTAAAAGTATTAAAAGTGTTCTGAGCCATTCTAAAATGTTTTAAATATCTAGCTACTCGGGAAGTTAGTTAAAAATCGCAAGTCAATAAAAACGTAGTAAAAATGTGATCATTATTGGGAATCCAGATAGTAAAGAGGTGTTCTAGTTTTCACTAAAAGAAAGTTGACTAATAAAGTTTATGAGAAAGTTGTGATAAAAATTAAGAAAAGCTTGAATTTAAAGAGAATGAAAATTCCTATATAGCTACATGTATAATATATGTAGGAGCTTACCAAACCTTGTTAATTGTCGGATTTTAAATTTGATTTTTTCTACTTTAATAATATTGTAAATCAAAATGTTGTACATAAAATTGTAACGATAAAGTGAAAACTATGAAACTGTCACCTTTATACGACATTGTACAACAAAACTATGTATACAATCTATATATATAAAATTAAAATTTTGTCTGTACATTGGCCAGAATAAACAATTTTTTGGATACTTTTTCGTTTTATACATCCCGAAAACCGAATCGGGCCTTCACTTTTTTCGTGTATGTGTGTATGTGTGTCTGTCGCCCCGTCAGACTTTATAGCCGCAAAAGTGGCTGAATGAAATCGATTTTTTTTTTCAGAGGTGAGCGCAAACATGTTGCGCAATTTGTGGGTTTGGTTTCATCGAAAAATATTGAGTAGAACCAAAGTTATTAACAATTTTATAGAAAAAAGTATATAAAACACAACTTAAAAAAATTAGGTTGACTCAGCGTAAACAAACCCCACTGACTCGCTAATCGAAATGTTTGAGTACTTCTAGACCACCTAAAGACTCGCGGTTTTTTGCGTTTGATGGAAACTGGCCCAAACCTACAGGAAAGATTCGAAAAGTTAACAAAATACATTTTTACCCCCCTTAATAATTAAAGATGGCGGACGTGCTTTAAAGTTTTTTTGGAGGCTTATTGTGGCTTAACGGTAAGCCGTATCGACAAGCTGATTGCCCATCTATAACTAATTTTAAAAGATCTACCACTTTAGTCCTATGACTTATTGTCGTAACTCCATCAGTTCTACCTTAAATAGAGCTAACTTTTATTTTTTGTAAGAAAAAATTGACTTTGAGCTCTTATGGCTTTCGCAATTGTTGACCGATTTAATTTCTGATTGGGGTGGAAACCTCACACTAATGCTCTTTAAATTGAGTATTTATTATTTGATTAATTTTTTCTAGAACTAGAGTTATTAAATATTTACTGGTTTCATGTTTATTATACCGAACCAGATATCAGGGAAACATTTCTGGTCTCGTGTCTGTCTGTCTGTCAGTTGATCTGTCGATCAATAATATTACTCGTCCGATTTTAATGAAATTTCGAAGGTAGGTCATTATTAGCTCATTGTTGATCCAATAAAAGTTTCAAGTTCATTTGTTTCTCCTCCACAAGCGCACAAACATACATTTATTTACACCTATATCATCAAAAGCACTTTTTATGAAATTTTGATGGTTTGTCAAAAGTTGTAGTATTTAGTAGTCAGTAGCTAGTTATTTATATTATATAGCTGTTAGGACTTCTTTACTTGATGATGTTTAGTTCACTGATGATGGTGCATAGCCATCATCATCGGCTAAAGTAGAGCTTTATTTTACTACGTTTTTATTAGCTTGCTTTCTTGTTTGTTTCTTTGTCCAGTACAAATCTTGCAATCGATTTTTAACTAACTTCTCGAGTAGCTAGACATTTTAAACTTTTAGAATACCTCAGAAGACGATGACAATGCATTATTTTAATACTTTTAGTCATCTTTCAGCAGAATTTAATTAGTTTTCAGCAAATGTTGCTGTGTGGAGAGGGAGAGTTAGTTCGGGAAAAACCCGCAAGTTATTTTATTTGGTTTGACATGTCCCATATTTACAATCTTCATTTTGGCAGGTTTTAAATTTATGATTTATGAGAGAAAATTTGAAAACGTAAACGTAGTATATAGAAAGTTCTTTTTATCGAGCAATTATTTGATACCAACTGCAAACGCGTACGTAATAGATTTGACTTTAGTAGCAATTTCAACTAAAATTAAGGTTTAGGTAATTCTCACAATTATTTAACATGTTTAACAGCTAATTAGCATTACTGTTGTTTACAGTGACTAATCTCTCCTAAACCTTACACTGTTATCCGAATATAATTCGTCATTCGTCTATAGAAAGTCATAAATGTATACATGCCAGTCGCGTGACTGCTTCTGTTTTTATTTATTTTTTTTGCGAATCTTATGGCAAACCTGTGTGAAGATTCATTTAGCTCAACCAAGATATATTTAAATTAACTTTCTCGTGTGCGTAGTCTATTGTATTATCAACGTAATTACTTATAACTGCAAATTACTTCGTCACGTCCTACGTGGGTAGGCTGAAAAGTAACGCACACATGCTTGTAGAACGCGAACGAAATGACGTACAGAAGTGCGCCAGGCGGCATTTTGAAGTGACACTCCCCCTCTATACACATGCAAAATTTGAAGGCCTTGAGATTATCCAGTGAATTTTGAGCAGCAAAGTATGGAGACGTGTTCTAGTGGTATGTAAACGCAAGTTAAACAGCGTGCTGTTATAGAATTTTTTAACTGCTGAAAAAGTGGCTCCTTCTGAGATTTATCATCGCTTAAAGGTTTTTTTATGGCGACGTTTCTGTTGATGGAACTACTGTAAATCAATGGATAGTAAAATTTTTTGCTTGTGGCCATACTTGTTGATGAACCACGCAGTGGGCGTCCGATCACTGCACCGAGCGATAATCATCGCAAACTCGTCGACTATTTGATTAAAAAAGACCAACAAATCACTCAAATGTGTATTGCAAACCATATTGGAATATCTAAGGAGCGTGTCAGCTTAATTTTTTCAAATAATTTCGAGTCAAATCTTTGACGAGTTTGCGATGTTTATCGTCTGTTGCAATGATTGGATGTCCACTGCCTGGTTCATCAACAATTATGGCTTTTCTAGGCTCGCAAGCCCGAAATAGGTAGCGCCCCAAATTTCTGAACAAATATGCAAAAGTACTTCAAAATCGGTCCAATAATTTAGGCTCAACGTGTCTCCACAAACGAAAGACGACAAATAGATGACAGAAAGACATTTTTTTTAATTACCTTATTTGGACTCAGGGGACCTCAAAACGTGTAAATCCATCAAAATCTCAAAATATAATTTTCACACCATCACAACACTCTTTCTTTATATGAGAAAGTTATAAAACTGTCTCTTTTATATTATGGAATACTTAACATATGTTTTGCCTGACATCAACCTATTGTTATATGACAATAACAAAGATATAAAGGAAAGTAAAGAAAGCTTTTAAAAGTTTTTCGAGGTATACACGAAAACAGGGTTTTAAATTAGAATACAGAGGTAATTTAAGATCATAAATATTAGTTTATTGTTTCGTCACCCAAGTTTCAAAACTAACCCACTATAAATAAAAACGATAAGAACACAAAATTAAATATTTACTTATATTGCTTTAAGTTCACCAAAGATAACTGTAAAAAAATGATCATTGTGAACTTTCTGATCATTGTGATCTTTCTGATCATTGTGATCTTTCTGAACATTGTGATCTTTCTGAACATTGTGATCTTTCTGAACATTGTGATCTTTCTGAACATTGTGATCTTTCTGATCATTGTGATCTTTCTGATCATTGTGATCTTTCTGATCATTGTGATCTTTCTGAACATTGTGATCTTTCTTTTTAGTCTTGTGTCTGTCTGTCGGTTTGTCGTTTGACATTTTCAAGAACCAATATATCTTCTTATATAAAAAAAAAACCTTTAATCTGATATAGATGAAATGTGTAGGGTATGTAATAAATTAGTCAATTGTTAGTCCCACGTAAATATCAACCTTCTGCGCTCAAAGATTTCTCTTCCACATGAAGACAATGTTTTATTATTATTTTTTTTTTTTAATTTAAATTTCAAATAAAAAGCCGAAGTCAAAACTGGCCTATAGATAGTTCAACAAAAGTAGCTCATTATTTTCATCTGACTAAACAAATATAATACTGAATTCAAATGAATGTAACCTCATTAGGAATTAAAACATATCCAAATCGTATATGTTAATATTCGTATAATATTAGGACGCTTAGAAGCTATGTGCTATGTGCTATGTGCTATGTGCTATGTGCTATGTGCTACACTAATTGGCAGACAAAATTGTAATTAGGTATATTTGAAAATTCCAACTACACATAATAACATTAAGGACATTAAAAAAATTAATTGAACCGAAAAATAATTATTTTTACTCATTTTAAAGTTTATTCTTTATCCAAATGATTTCTTAAACATTTTTTAACGAAGGTGAAAAAAATATCGGGATTAAATAAAAAATAAATATTTCAATGAATAAGCTAATGTTGATATATTAATATGTTAATAGTTGAATATATTTTTTTTTATGGAATAATATGTTTACTTTGAACAAAAAACGAGGCATCTTCATTAGTAAGCTTTACGTTTTCTTCTTTTTAAAAGTGAAGGGAACTTACATTGTAAAATAAAGTGCGCACAAAAATGTGTTCTTTAAATTAGACAATAGTGGCTTGTAAAATCATTAAGTCAATAAAGTACCTACGTGATGGGATGCGAGGAAGCTATGTGCCACATTAATTGGCAGTTAATTATTATAAATATAAATTTATAGTAATCATCACAGATTTAGGGCGCCCCTAAACGTAGAGCTAAAATTTGTTAAATGATTTTGTCTATGGGTATAATTTTTCTGAACATGTATGAGACATTTTATCAACAACGGTCCTGTAGTTTAGGCTTCTTGCGTTTGCAAAGTTTACTGACGATAAAAGAAACTACATTTTTGGACATGTGAATGGTGTAAATAAAAATGGAATTTATGGGGGCATTATAATATTGTTTTGTTTTATATAACTACGTATAAAGAAAGAAGTTGAAAAAAAAAAAAAGAAAGAAAACTGTAGAGAGAAAGAAAAAAAGAAAATGTGGGTCAGTATATTAACCTGGGTTAGGATGTGTGGAAGAAGTAACGTCTTGAAGAAGGTAGCTAACGCTGTACGAAACTACAGAAGAACTAGGAGAAGATTCTGTCTGGCCGGCTCAATCAAAACTGAAAGAGAAAGTCACAAGGAGAACTTGAGACCTCGGGTAGATGTGGATGGTGGAGGTGGTAATCCAAAGAATACTACAGTAATCTTAGCTCCGAGACGAGAGAAAGCCTTGGTCTCAAACGCCTACTAAACTTTAACGAAAAATAACGCGCGTCTTTAAACCAATCTGGATCATAAAGGTGCAATCCTCTCCCTTCTTAGCGCCCTCCCCACCATTAAATGGAAAACTATAATCAACCAAAACCCATGAGGAAATTAAAAAAAAATTATGTAAACTCAAGAAACCAAAAAACATTTTTTTTTTTTTCGTACATTACCTGGATTTTTTATTACCTCCAAAAAAAGAAAACCGTGCTCAGTCAGTTGAACACCTAAAAAAACGAAACAATATTAATTTCAAGGAACTCGTTATTAAATTACTTTAATTGATGCTAAACTGTTCATTTCAATTGACATTCCAGTACTCTTATACGCAAAAATTAATTAATAAATGGTTGAAAATTATAGTTACGTTTGTAAAAATTATAGGTTTTTATAGATCTATTTCGAAAAGGTGGAGTAAACTTAAATAGTTTTATACTCTTTTATTGCCTAATAATGACCTATTTTTTTTGGTTGGCTGTTTAATTTTTTATTTTGTTTCAAACCTTCTTATTACATAGATTCAATAATTGCAAGATAAAAATAACTTTTTATATACTACGTTTTTAAATTTTCTGTCATAAATTTGAAACCTGTCAAAACGAAGTTTGTAAATATGGGACATATCAAAACAAATAAAACTAGTGATGCGGTGCATAAAGAACTCGCGTAGAAATGTGCTTTTATATCAACCGCAATGCCTTAATATGTTCTCAATAATGATATCAGGATAATATTTCAGCGAAAACCTGGCATTCTTATTCAACCTGAAGAAAGCATTCAAATTATTTTGTCTATTATCTTTATTTAATAATATTATCGCAGGCTCGCTACGGTCGCCTGTTTATANGTAGTAAGTAGAGAATGTACTCTTTATAGTTGTAAGCAATAAGTTAGTAATTCATATTATTAAGTAGTAATAAGTCTCTACTCTGTACTAGGTAGTAAGTAGAGAATGTACTCTTTATAGTTGTAAGCAATAAGTTAGTAATTCATATTATTAAGTAGTAATAAGTCTCTACTCTGTACTAGGTAGTAAGTAGAGAATGTACTCTTTATAGTTGTAAGCAATAAGTTAGTAATTCATATTATTAAGTAGTAATAAGTCTCTACTCTGTACTAGGTAGTAAGTAGAGAATGTACTCTTTATAGTTGTAAGCAATAAGTTAGTAATTCATATTATTAAGTAGTAATAAGTCTCTACTCTGTACTAGGTAGTAAGTAGAGAATGTACTCTTTATAGTTGTAAGCAATAAGTTAGTAATTCATATTATTAAGTAGTAATAAGTCTCTACTCTGTACTAGGTAGTAAGTAGAGAATGTACTCTTTATAGTTGTAAGCAATAAGTTAGTAATTCATATTATTAAGTAGTAATAAGTCTCTACTCTGTACTAGGTAGTAAGTAGAGAATGTACTCTTTATAGTTGTAAGCAATAAGTTAGTAATTCATATTATTAAGTAGTAATAAGTCTCTACTCTGTACTAGGTAGTAAGTAGAGAATGTACTCTTTATAGTTGTAAGCAATAAGTTAGTAATTCATATTATTAAGTAGTAATAAGTCTCTACTCTGTACTAGGTAGTAAGTAGAGAATGTACTCTTTATAGTTGTAAGCAATAAGTTAGTAATTCATATTATTAAGTAGTAATAAGTCTCTACTCTGTACTAGGTAGTAAGTAGAGAATGTACTCTTTATAGTTGTAAGCAATAAGTTAGTAATTCATATTATTAAGTAGTAATAAGTCTCTACTCTGTACTAGGTAGTAAGTAGAGAATGTACTCTTTATAGTTGTAAGCAATAAGTTAGTAATTCATATTATTAAGTAGTAATAAGTCTCTACTCTGTACTAGGTAGTAAGTAGAGAATGTACTCTTTATAGTTGTAAGCAATAAGTTAGTAATTCATATTATTAAGTAGTAATAAGTCTCTACTCTGTACTAGGTAGTAAGTAGAGAATGTACTCTTTATAGTTGTAAGCAATAAGTTAGTAATTCATATTATTAAGTAGTAATAAGTCTCTACTCTGTACTAGGTAGTAAGTAGAGAATGTACTCTTTATAGTTGTAAGCAATAAGTTAGTAATTCATATTATTAAGTAGTAATAAGTCTCTACTCTGTACTAGGTAGTAAGTAGAGAATGTACTCTTTATAGTTGTAAGCAATAAGTTAGTAATTCATATTATTAAGTAGTAATAAGTCTCTACTCTGTACTAGGTAGTAAGTAGAGAATGTACTCTTTATAGTTGTAAGCAATAAGTTAGTAATTCATATTATTAAGTAGTAATAAGTCTCTACTCTGTACTAGGTAGTAAGTAGAGAATGTACTCTTTATAGTTGTAAGCAATAAGTTAGTAATTCATATTATTAAGTAGTAATAAGTCTCTACTCTGTACTAGGTAGTAAGTAGAGAATGTACTCTTTATAGTTGTAAGCAATAAGTTAGTAATTCATATTATTAAGTAGTAATAAGTCTCTACTCTGTACTAGGTAGTAAGTAGAGAATGTACTCTTTATAGTTGTAAGCAATAAGTTAGTAATTCATATTATTAAGTAGTAATAAGTCTCTACTCTGTACTAGGTAGTAAGTAGAGAATGTACTCTTTATAGTTGTAAGCAATAAGTTAGTAATTCATATTATTAAGTAGTAATAAGTCTCTACTCTGTACTAGGTAGTAAGTAGAGAATGTACTCTTTATAGTTGTAAGCAATAAGTTAGTAATTCATATTATTAAGTAGTAATAAGTCTCTACTCTGTACTAGGTAGTAAGTAGAGAATGTACTCTTTATAGTTGTAAGCAATAAGTTAGTAATTCATATTATTAAGTAGTAATAAGTCTCTACTCTGTACTAGGTAGTAAGTAGAGAATGTACTCTTTATAGTTGTAAGCAATAAGTTAGTAATTCATATTATTAAGTAGTAATAAGTCTCTACTCTGTACTAGGTAGTAAGTAGAGAATGTACTCTTTATAGTTGTAAGCAATAAGTTAGTAATTCATATTATTAAGTAGTAATAAGTCTCTACTCTGTACTAGGTAGTAAGTAGAGAATGTACTCTTTATAGTTGTAAGCAATAAGTTAGTAATTCATATTATTAAGTAGTAATAAGTCTCTACTCTGTACTAGGTAGTAAGTAGAGAATGTACTCTTTATAGTTGTAAGCAATAAGTTAGTAATTCATATTATTAAGTAGTAATAAGTCTCTACTCTGTACTAGGTAGTAAGTAGAGAATGTACTCTTTATAGTTGTAAGCAATAAGTTAGTAATTCATATTATTAAGTAGTAATAAGTCTCTACTCTGTACTAGGTAGTAAGTAGAGAATGTACTCTTTATAGTTGTAAGCAATAAGTTAGTAATTCATATTATTAAGTAGTAATAAGTCTCTACTCTGTACTAGGTAGTAAGTAGAGAATGTACTCTTTATAGTTGTAAGCAATAAGTTAGTAATTCATATTATTAAGTAGTAATAAGTCTCTACTCTGTACTAGGTAGTAAGTAGAGAATGTACTCTTTATAGTTGTAAGCAATAAGTTAGTAATTCATATTATTAAGTAGTAATAAGTCTCTACTCTGTACTAGGTAGTAAGTAGAGAATGTACTCTTTATAGTTGTAAGCAATAAGTTAGTAATTCATATTATTAAGTAGTAATAAGTCTCTACTCTGTACTAGGTAGTAAGTAGAGAATGTACTCTTTATAGTTGTAAGCAATAAGTTAGTAATTCATATTATTAAGTAGTAATAAGTCTCTACTCTGTACTAGGTAGTAAGTAGAGAATGTACTCTTTATAGTTGTAAGCAATAAGTTAGTAATTCATATTATTAAGTAGTAATAAGTCTCTACTCTGTACTAGGTAGTAAGTAGAGAATGTACTCTTTATAGTTGTAAGCAATAAGTTAGTAATTCATATTATTAAGTAGTAATAAGTCTCTACTCTGTACTAGGTAGTAAGTAGAGAATGTACTCTTTATAGTTGTAAGCAATAAGTTAGTAATTCATATTATTAAGTAGTAATAAGTCTCTACTCTGTACTAGGTAGTAAGTAGAGAATGTACTCTTTATAGTTGTAAGCAATAAGTTAGTAATTCATATTATTAAGTAGTAATAAGTCTCTACTCTGTACTAGGTAGTAAGTAGAGAATGTACTCTTTATAGTTGTAAGCAATAAGTTAGTAATTCATATTATTAAGTAGTAATAAGTCTCTACTCTGTACTAGGTAGTAAGTAGAGAATGTACTCTTTATAGTTGTAAGCAATAAGTTAGTAATTCATATTATTAAGTAGTAATAAGTCTCTACTCTGTACTAGGTAGTAAGTAGAGAATGTACTCTTTATAGTTGTAAGCAATAAGTTAGTAATTCATATTATTAAGTAGTAATAAGTCTCTACTCTGTACTAGGTAGTAAGTAGAGAATGTACTCTTTATAGTTGTAAGCAATAAGTTAGTAATTCATATTATTAAGTAGTAATAAGTCTCTACTCTGTACTAGGTAGTAAGTAGAGAATGTACTCTTTATAGTTGTAAGCAATAAGTTAGTAATTCATATTATTAAGTAGTAATAAGTCTCTACTCTGTACTAGGTAGTAAGTAGAGAATGTACTCTTTATAGTTGTAAGCAATAAGTTAGTAATTCATATTATTAAGTAGTAATAAGTCTCTACTCTGTACTAGGTAGTAAGTAGAGAATGTACTCTTTATAGTTGTAAGCAATAAGTTAGTAATTCATATTATTAAGTAGTAATAAGTCTCTACTCTGTACTAGGTAGTAAGTAGAGAATGTACTCTTTATAGTTGTAAGCAATAAGTTAGTAATTCATATTATTAAGTAGTAATAAGTCTCTACTCTGTACTAGGTAGTAAGTAGAGAATGTACTCTTTATAGTTGTAAGCAATAAGTTAGTAATTCATATTATTAAGTAGTAATAAGTCTCTACTCTGTACTAGGTAGTAAGTAGAGAATGTACTCTTTATAGTTGTAAGCAATAAGTTAGTAATTCATATTATTAAGTAGTAATAAGTCTCTACTCTGTACTAGGTAGTAAGTAGAGAATGTACTCTTTATAGTTGTAAGCAATAAGTTAGTAATTCATATTATTAAGTAGTAATAAGTCTCTACTCTGTACTAGGTAGTAAGTAGAGAATGTACTCTTTATAGTTGTAAGCAATAAGTTAGTAATTCATATTATTAAGTAGTAATAAGTCTCTACTCTGTACTAGGTAGTAAGTAGAGAATGTACTCTTTATAGTTGTAAGCAATAAGTTAGTAATTCATATTATTAAGTAGTAATAAGTCTCTACTCTGTACTAGGTAGTAAGTAGAGAATGTACTCTTTATAGTTGTAAGCAATAAGTTAGTAATTCATATTATTAAGTAGTAATAAGTCTCTACTCTGTACTAGGTAGTAAGTAGAGAATGTACTCTTTATAGTTGTAAGCAATAAGTTAGTAATTCATATTATTAAGTAGTAATAAGTCTCTACTCTGTACTAGGTAGTAAGTAGAGAATGTACTCTTTATAGTTGTAAGCAATAAGTTAGTAATTCATATTATTAAGTAGTAATAAGTCTCTACTCTGTACTAGGTAGTAAGTAGAGAATGTACTCTTTATAGTTGTAAGCAATAAGTTAGTAATTCATATTATTAAGTAGTAATAAGTCTCTACTCTGTACTAGGTAGTAAGTAGAGAATGTACTCTTTATAGTTGTAAGCAATAAGTTAGTAATTCATATTATTAAGTAGTAATAAGTCTCTACTCTGTACTAGGTAGTAAGTAGAGAATGTACTCTTTATAGTTGTAAGCAATAAGTTAGTAATTCATATTATTAAGTAGTAATAAGTCTCTACTCTGTACTAGGTAGTAAGTAGAGAATGTACTCTTTATAGTTGTAAGCAATAAGTTAGTAATTCATATTATTAAGTAGTAATAAGTCTCTACTCTGTACTAGGTAGTAAGTAGAGAATGTACTCTTTATAGTTGTAAGCAATAAGTTAGTAATTCATATTATTAAGTAGTAATAAGTCTCTACTCTGTACTAGGTAGTAAGTAGAGAATGTACTCTTTATAGTTGTAAGCAATAAGTTAGTAATTCATATTATTAAGTAGTAATAAGTCTCTACTCTGTACTAGGTAGTAAGTAGAGAATGTACTCTTTATAGTTGTAAGCAATAAGTTAGTAATTCATATTATTAAGTAGTAATAAGTCTCTACTCTGTAATTGGTAGTAAGTAGAGAATGTACTCTTTATAGTTGTAAGCAATAAGTTATAAAGCAGTTGCCTGATGCGGTATTGATTAAACTTGACATTACTTCAACTATAATTTCTTTTTTCTTTTAAGGTTGCTAAGCAAGTAGACTTAACAAACTGGTTTGACTTAAAACCAAGCACAACTTCACAACTATAAATACTGTAAACTTCTTTTTATTTTTTAATTACGAATAAAAGAAAAAAATAAATATTAAAAGATACATATTTGTTGACAGTATGTCATGTTTTAATTAAAGTTGGCGAGGTGTTTATAAATATATTTAAGAAGTTCGATGTTATTTGTGTTTGTTTATGTTAGTGTTGTGATGTGTTTATATTAGCGGAGTGAGAGTCATGACAGAAAAGAATCGCTTTAGTTCGAGTTCGTCGCATTCCCGAGCTTCTATTATTAAGAGCATCGCTTCCTCTGTAAGATCAGATTTATTGCATCTTTGTCAATATATAAGTTTGTAGAGTTTAGAAATAAGCCTTAGTCTTAAGATATCATTAACCTGATTAAAAATAGTTATGACATCTATTTATTTTGGTTTTGTTTTGAAGATGCTATAAATATTGTTACAATAATTAGACGCTATATTAGCTCTAGCTGTAAAGATTTGAAGGTTACAATTTACTTGGTTATTACCCAAGGATGTTATTACCTATTCACTCATAGGCTAGGATCTTATAAAATAGGGATTGAGCACTAAGCATACCTCCTGGGTTAAGAAGTGTCGCCAAGAACTAGGAAAAAATCTACATCAAACTACCACTGCGCGTGCGCATTAGTAGCACGAATTTCCTCCCGATTGTTATCCATTGTTTATTTTGAATGAAAGGTTACAATCTAACATTTTCCTAATCAAGTTTTTAATGAAATATTTTCTTGTTTTAAGGGTTTTATATTTCAATTTAATACAGTTTTAATTTAATATATTAATAAAATTGATCTTTTAGAATAGTTTTTAATAACCGAATAATTATTTAATTTGGAAACGGGTTATTTCCATTGCAGAATTAGATTTTTTAGAAATGTTAACAACTTACCTTTGTAACTGCAAACACAGTAAACAAGATTGGCTAAATATAGTCCAAAATCATTCAAAAACAAATTAATTGTACACAAGAGAAAACAAAACATAAAGCAAGGGAGAAATCACAAACTACCGAACACGGAGAAATATGAAACGAGAGTGGTTAGGGAAGGAAAAAACAACCTGATGGAATTTTTAAGAATTTTTCCCATTAATTGTCTTCTTGATCTTCTACAGTTGTAACCTACTAGATTTTCCAAGTTCTTGGCGTCACTTTTTTCGCCTAGTGCTCAATAGGGATATTTTATAAGATCCTTGCTCAAAGGTGGGTAACTAACATGAGGCAAACATTTTTTTTTTTTTTTTTTTTTTTTTTTTTTTTTTTTTTTTTTTTTTTTTTTTTTTTTTTTTTNTTTTCGTACTTGTATTCATTGCGCATGCGCGTTTCATAATTCTACACTTTTTTGCACGATTAGCGTGGTTTTTTACATTAAACAAAATTAATTTGCATTTTGTTTAATTAAAGTAACTGTTTTTATCAATTTTTTAGTGATAAACAATGTACATATACACATAATATGTGTTCTTGAACGAAAATGTCATCTCTTAAGTCCATGATGTGGCAGAATAACCAATATTATCATGTCTACGGCTTAATTTAATGTTCTATAAATTAGCCAAATTGACTTCTCTAAAGGTACATTTTTTTAAAAAAAATTACCCGTAGATTTAGTGATTCTTATTTTTTATTTTTTTAAAATTTATTATTAAAATCCAACAATCGCATACAAAGTACTTAACGCTACTCGTGCGAAATCTGCATTTTGTTTACTCGTGTGGTTTTACTACCCTCGCTCTCGCTCGAGTGCAAACTCCACACTCGCATGCAAAATTCAACTTTCCGCAATAGACACGTAATGTACTATTTTTGTCTCC
>KZ652223.1:832-14885 GCA_001010745.2 Gerris buenoi
TGTGTGTGTTTGAGTACCCTATTGTGCGTATGCCGGAAGGCATAAAATACCGGTGGGGGGCTGAGAGCAGCCATTTACTTAAAATCCGAGCCTGATAATATTATTCAGTATTTATTGCAATATACGCTCATTTCAATGATAGAGAACGCAATGCCTAGTAAAGAATTGAGTAACTACAACTCAAAAGAAAAGCATGAAGATTAAGAAGTAATAAATGTCCGAGGCTTCCTAGGTTAAATTAGTTAAATAAATAATAAATATATAATATATAATTACTGAATGTGAATGAGCACCATTTGAGAAATATAAATATGTAGGTTATATTATAGTTACCACTAAATATTTCTCGCTTACCTTCATTTTAGGCAGAGACGACTTGGATATTTTTATTTACACTCTTCTGTTGTCTTTTTTGATAATTTAAGCTACACTCTACACTTTATCTACTTATTATTTATTATAAATATTTTGAATGAATACCTAATCACGCACGAGATATTCAATATCATTATTACGTTTGTAAAAACAATGCAACCCAAAAGAAGAATATTAAATTAAAATAATATTATAATTAACTAAATTTAATTTTTAAAAATATAACAACAAAAAGCGTTCGAACTGAAAACAAGCACATAAGAAACGGAAATTAGAAGATGATTTTGTATAAATTCTCTAAAAAATACAGGGTTGTAAAAAAGTTTGTTTTTTTCACAAAAAAATTAATCCAAACAGAAAACGTAAATCGTTACAATGTAATATTGATATATTTTCAAAATACCAAGATAGAAAATGTTGTTATTAGATAAGAGCAAATAATATAATTCAAATTTAAAAATAACTAATTTATGGTTGAATATAAATTAATCCAGTGTATGCGGTGATAGAAGTTAAAATTAAAAAGAGTCAATATTGGCAACCCTGATACTTCAATTTTTACATCTAAATTTACATTTTCTATTCTGTTGAAATTGATTTTAATATTTTATATGTTATATTGTTTTTGATGGATTTCTTAGGTGTTTGCTGAATAAAAACTCAAAATTTGTTAGTTTTCAATTTTGTATTTTTTTCTTTATTTTACAAAAATGAAAACTAACAAGTTTTGAGTTTTAATTCAGCAAACACAAATAAAAAAAAATCCGTCAAAAACAATATAACATATAATACGAAGTAAAGAAGGTGTTAATTTTTAATAACGTCATTGAAGAATATTTTATTTTTTATGAGTACCTAATGATAAATACATATATTTTAATATATGTAGTTCATAAGGAATTGTTGATTATAAGCATTGATCAGGTCATTAGCCAAATTATAGTAATTGTTTGAATTTTGGCTGTAAGGAGAGTGCCTTAAGGCTCTACCGCCCTTTGAGGTTAGGAAAAACAGTAAAATTAAAATTACTCTGGTTCTAAGCAAGATATCAAAAATCTAATCACAGGCTTCATTCCTAATTTTAATTCTGCACAATTTGAGCCCAATTTCAACTTTCTATGATAAATAGTACAGGCGCCATTTCAATACAACGATAAAACTCGTATTAAAATCCGTTTTATGTGTCCTAGAGTTTTATCGTTGTATTGAAATGGCGCCTGATTTATTTATCATAGGAAGTTGAAATAGGCTCAAATTGTGCAGAATTAAAATTGGGAATGACGCCTGCACTCAGATTTTTGATATCTTGCTTAGAACCATTTTAATTTTACAGCTTTTCCTAACCTCAAAGGGCATTTTGATTTTCCAGTTAAATCCGCGTTACAGCCATTCCCTTCCACTACTGGAAGCATCAGGATCAGGGGTGTGGTGTATTGCGATGCTAACTTGAAGCAACAACACGACACTGACAAATCAATAAGAGAATGGCTTATTTATACTAGTTTTCTAGAATGTAGAAAGTACCTAGATTTTCCAAGGGTTCCTTAAATGTTGTACGGGTTAATCTTTTGTTAGGGTGATGTCTAATGTTGAGAAGTGACTGCATTACTGCCTCTTGTATTCTGCTTGGAACAGTAAGTATTGACCAGGTCCAGGAAAGGGTGAAACCATCTTCTTAGTTGAAGTTCTCTGGTTAGCCTCCCTTACAAAATAGACTGTAAATAATCTTGTGTTTTTGACGTTTTGTAAGCATATGTTTTTGTTATGTTTTACCAAATAAAATGTTATTTATTTATTTATTACCCTACTGGGATACCGGCGGGTTCAATCGATTGAGATCAGTCTTCTGGTTTGTTTTATGCAATTTTTTATAGCAACTGCAAGAGATTTGGTAGTCACTGCAAGTTTTGAGATGGTGAACTCTATCGTGATACCAGAAGCCTCTGGTGGTCATGTTAAAAGGGTTGATTTTTCTGAGAATCCTGCTTATCTTATCCGTTGTCCCTTCGATTTATGGGAGATAAGACCACCTTTGGTCTAACGTTCTTTCTGCTTTGGTGAGGTCCACAATATCTTGGTTCTCAGTATGTCTACTTTCTTGAAGCCATTCTTTGACGTACCTATCAGTAAGTGTGGGCTTCCTTTAGGCGGTGTGTCCTAGAGTTCTGTTAGGCTTTTTCGTTACCATCCCATCTATAGAAGGTGACATTCTTCTCTTAAATTTCCATGTTTTAAAAATTAATTTTCTCATTAATCTTGTTCTATAATATGATGAAGGAAGTCAACTAAAGTCTGCCTTCCATGTTTCCACAGAAGAATAACATCATTTATACCAAAATCGTCATCTATACCAACAAGATGATTTCGGAGCTAAGGCTCAATTTTCAAATTCTACACTCTACGTTTCAGAAAACCAGTATAAATATGTCGTTCTTCTCTCCAGTCATCAGAGAATCTTGTTGTTGTTTTGAGTTATGATCAAGATGCACTACACCTCTAAAGATGCTTCCACTAGTGGAAGTGAAACGTCAGACTTCAAACCCTTTGTGATGTGGATTTAACCGAAAAACAAAAATTATTTATTAAGAGTCAACCCTAAGAAGCTTTCACACTATGTAGTAAAATTTGTTTGCCACAACCCTGCTGAGGAAAAAAGTATTGTAGGCTGGCTAAGTCTACATGTAAAAAATAAAATATGTCACATATTAAATTTTATGCATTTTTAATTACCACCTTCGATTGAATTTAATTAAATGAAAAGAGAGAATAAGAAATTCATCTTACTTCGGAGAGAATATGTTTATACTCTTTCCGGAACATTAAAAGTTTTAAATGGAGAGACGAATTGAATTTAAATGGACTTAGAATTTAACTACAGCTTCAAACTATTTTAAGGCATAGCTAATTTACATATTAATGGAAGGCTTTATAGCTCACATATATATATATAAAACAAACATTTATAGTTACTGACAAAGGGGAGAATTTTAAGTGTTTTATTTCTAGAAGAATAAATATTTTATGAACGATAGTTTCAGGACATTTTCTTAAACTGTTAATGTTAATTCTTAACCTTCTGCTGGGCGTGCCATCTAGAGTCTCAATACCGGGCGCGCGCGGTACTCAGTTCTGACTTTCTTTAACTCTCTTTAAAGTAGTATATTTTCTATTCAGAGGTAAAATAACAATAACTTACAACTAATTGCCCTTCTTTAATACAAAAATTATACTTTTTTAATATAAAAATTAAAATTTAAGACATTTACATACTTTAAAAATAAAAAATAATTTAAATTTGACATTTACATTATTTTTTTTTTTAAAAAATAAAAAATAAGACATTTACATTATTTAAAAATTTAAGACATTACTATTTTAAAATAAAAAAAATAAAGAATTTAAAAATTCTGATCCAATCTTCAGGATTAGTGTATTTTTTTCTCTTGACCCCTAGAAGATACATTTTGAATAAAAAATGTTATAGCTAAATAATAAACCCCCATCCTCTTGGTACCCTCTCCCTTTTATAAGGGGGGGGGGTCTAAATAATAATGAAAACTAATATTAAATCAACACTTATATAAGAAAATTGCAAATAATTGTTGGTCTATAGGAATAAAAAATACTTACATTTCTGGGCGCAAACGGCACTGAGTTCCGCAATGTAGAGGTAGGACAAATTAATTCCCCATATCACAATAAAAAGCACTGATAAACACCTGCTAGCTATCTCTTACTTCCCAGAAGGGTTTAACAAAGGAATACTGATAAGCCTCCTCCACCTTGAACCTACCAGTTGCGTTTTATATTTAAAAATCTATGTTTGCGGTACTGAGTGCCGTCGCGCGCCCGGCAGAAGGTTAAAACAAAAAATATAAGTAATAAAAATAGTAGTATAAAAAGTAGTAAATATCAGTATAAAGGAAAGAATACAGCACAAAATGGGTAACAAAAGATTATTTGCATAATTCAATTGAAGCTATTAATTGGAAATATACAAAATTCTATTGAAGCATCCTTACTCTAGAGCCTGTTGTGAATAGCAAAAATTCACTTAATTTTTACTATTACAGGATTTTTTCTCCCTGTCGTCAGATGACAGCAATTGGTCTAAAAAGGATTTAATGGATGTCAAGGGAGATGGATATGATGAATGTGTCAATATAAAACTAAATAACTAGTATTACAATTTAATACCAAATAGACACCATTTCACTTTAGTAGCAACACTTTTGTATAATTGTGATGCTAGATGGACACAGATCAGGATCTTAACGAGGTTGGGAATCCAACAAGGAATCTCTAGAGCAGTGGTTCCCAAACTGTGGTACGCAGGATCGTGTCCAGTGGTACGCACTGCATAAATATTTGCAGTCAATAGGAGTGTATTCATCATTCCATCCCCTTTCTTCTATAAAATCGCTCTACTTGTTCCTATATAAACATCAGTGGTACATGAAAATGTTAAGACATTAAGTGGTATGCCACCAAAAAAGTTTGGGAGCCCCTGTTCTAGAGTGACACCTTATAAGCATTAAAATGGAGGGAATTGCAATTATTATTTTCATGTGAAAAGAAAAAGTTAAGTATCAGGCATAAGTGGTCCTGATTGCAATAGCTGGAAATGAGATTGAGCATTAATTATTAATTTTAACAACTTAACTGGTCAGACGCTTGCAAAATTGACATGGCAAGAGATGACAAAAAGGTTAGTTGAGTTTAATATAAATAACCACATCAACTAGATGTGCAAATAGACCATCCTTTCCAACCAGCAATGACCTAAAAGTGTGACATAAAAGAACCAAACAAAACCTACAAGGATTAAGTAACTTGAAATTGGAGAAAAAAATAATTCATTGTTAAGACAATTTGTTCAGAATGGACGTCCTAATTTTATTTTTGTCTTATATTATTCTCTAGGGAACCAAGTCTAATATAAAATCAATAAAGGTCCGCTTAAATAAGATAAGAATTCTAAGAGATGTCTAGAGGGAGTCCATTCAACTGTGGTTATTAAAACCTCTTATCTCACCCTTACAGTTAGGTCTTTTCCTGAAATTTTAAACGTAAAATCACCGAGTATGGGTAGGTGAATACATGAGTTGCAGTACAGGTGCGTTTGTAAAATAAAATGTGATGATATTATTTATAGTAAAACTAGCTTCAATCATCTGGTTCTAGTGGTCTGGTTCATCTAGTGGTCTGGTTGTCTGGTTCATCTGGTTCTAGTGGTGTTCATATTAACTATACATGGGGGTTAATCAAATCCTTAACAAAGGTGGTTTAGTAAATAGAACAATGAACAACTGGAAAGCCTCTCCACAGAATAATGTTTATTTATCAAAACTATATAGCTTTCGGCCTCTCGGCAATCATCAGTGCCTACAATAAAAAAAAAAAAAAAAAAAAAAAAAAAAAAAAAAAAAAAAAACTTACTGTAGGCACTGATGATGGCAGAGAGGCCAAAAGCTATATAGTTTTGATAAATAAACATTCTTCTGTGGAGAGGCTTTCCAGTTGTTCATTATTCTATTGATATTTACTCTACTTGCGCTCTTAATTTTCAGAAGGCAGTTTAGTAAATTTAGGAAAATATTGAGAGGTTCAAAAGTAATACACTTTTAGTTATAGCTTGATATCTAATTTGAAATTAAACACTTGCTCTAGAGATCACAAAAAAATAAAACATCAAGTAAAAAAATGCAAAATATACAATATTTTAAATTAATACAAAATATTTGCTCCCCAAGTTCTAGTGGTGTTTGAAAAAGAAAAAAAAAAAAGAAAAGAAAAGAAAATTAAATATTTATTAAAAACAAACTTTTCTGAATATAATCTCACAGTTATTATGTTATACATAAAAGACATAAGTTAATAAGGTACAGACAAGATTAAAGAACCTAATTTTTAACACCTACATAACATTAATATGAAAGTAATTGTACGTGTACAAAATATACAGTAAGCATGACATATAAAATAAATATTAGTTAATATTATGTAATTTTGAGTAAATGAATAAGTACATAAGTAGCACCAATTTTATTACAATAAGAGCATTGCCTTTTTTTTTTCAAAAGTTTTCAAATAAGGCTGAGTATTTTTTATTTTCACAGCTTGCATTTATTTTATAAAAGAATATTGTTTTCTATAAATGACGAAACTCTATTTAATCTAATAATAATTAATTTCTGGCAGGAAATGCTTTTTTTTAAATAAATAAAATTATGTATCAAATCAAAACAAAACCATCAATAACAAATTGAATAAGAATCATACAGTGCAAGCTTGGTAATCCAAACTCAACAAAGAAAGGAGTTATTCAAGCTAGGATAGGAATATAAACTAATGGTAACACGTGCACCTAAATTTAACACTTTAAAAAAAAAAAAAAAAAAAGTAATATCAATAGGAATACTACTTTTTGAATACAACACAAAATAATAAAGGTGATAATGACTGATTTTTTATAATACCATCTCAACACAACTACACATGGTAATTCTTCAGATCGTTACTCCCCTATATTGTTTTAGAGTATTAATGATTTTGACTAAATAAATATTATGACAAAAAGGATGTTTAGTCCAATTTACCTTAGGACAAAGGAATATCACCCTTCTGCTTTTTTAAGGGGAGTAAAATTCTGAAGAACATTCCCTACACCTTCTTTAGATTGTTACTCCCCTCTGTTTTTTTTTTAGAAGGTAGGTAACAATCTAAAGAAGTGCCGATATATCTATAAAACAAACTGTATTTACAGGAAAACAGAAAATAATTATGTTCAGATAAGCTAAATATCTAACTGATTTAGATTACCATGGTTGCATTGAATTGTAAAAATTTTAAATAATTAGCTTGTTTATCTAAAATTTCCTTCTGTTGAACCAGCCTTGACCTTGATATTAAACAGAATTGGAAATGATAGAGACTAATTTAAAACCATAACTATTAATGGATTATTGTTAACTACCGCAAAATCCCGCGAATAATACGCACACTCTTTACTTCTTTTATTCTTTTTATGAATTATTGAAATCAAATTCATTACTATATTCCTCTTAAAGGTAGGATTAATTTTAAAGTGTAAAAAAACCTACTAAATCTGAATTGTGTTTTTTCTCCTCTTAAAAATACCTAAGTATCAATAAATAAATAATAATGAAATCTTTTGTACAATGTGCAAAAACATAAAGTTGTCCCTGAAACCTGGTGCATATTATATTTTTAATTTGCCTGCAATTTCAAACCCTAAATTCAGCCTGTGTATTAATATGCGAGATACTACGGTAAATAACAATGCCAATTTTGATAATCCAAGTACTAAACACCTATGACATAAAATTATCAATTTCTTCTTCACAACTGCCTCAAAAAAACCTGTTATTTTTTAAATAACAGATCATTTATGACATTTCCAAATTTTAGTAAGTCTTAAATTCCTTATATCATTTTTATTTAAATATATGTATTGTATATCTGTGAAAAAGGGAACAAATTTAAATTGCTTTTGTTCAATCTTTTTCTATTTTATATAAATTATTTTTTCGGTTTGATTTTCTTTCGATTATTAATTCAGAATACAAAAATTCAAAATTCAATAATAAAATTAAAAATATTTGAGTGACATTGTCATGTCACTCACAATATCTATTCAGGTATTAGAGCCACATTCTTTCTAATTATTTTTTCTTTTTAAGTTTTAAAAGTGATACTAGTAGTTTAAATTTTTTTTTTTTTTTCAATTAAAATTACAAAATACTTAAGTACAAGTTAAAGACAAAATACTTATGTATTTTAAGCTAGTACCTCATTTATAATAAATAAAGTTGTTTTTTTTCCAACAAACAAATATAAGTGTATAAGTAATAACTCCTAAAAAATAAAATAAGTATTGAAACAATAAGAAAAATATGTCAAATCAGCACTTTAATGATTAGATTATAGATTTTATTTTATTATTTTATTATTTTTTTTTTTTTAGTAAGATTTGAGCACCTTGGCAAATAATTTGAATTAATGTTTTTTTAAAATTTGTTTTTGTAACATCCTGAGGCGATTGCCCCCTTGTTAAGACCCAGCTCTGGAGGATCAACCAATACAAATTAACCAAGATTCAAATATATAGAACAATAAAAAGTGGTTGAAAAAATACATAACTTGTTCCAACCCTTACAACTAATGTATTTAATAGATAAAAGTGTGGTTAAAAGAAGAAAACATTAAAACAAAATATTAAAAATTACATCTAAAAATAATATATTAATATTGATTCTTCTATTTAAAAAATCCCTCCTTTGTAATGGTAAAATGGTTATAAGGGGCCAATAACAAATAAAAAAAAAATATTGATGGCAGCATAAATTAGATTTCTCTAAACATAGATTTAAAATTAATGTTTAACATAAATTAGGTAATAAGTACGTTATTAAGTAGTAAGAAACTATATTATTTACTAATAACAAATTATATAATTAATGTCTTTTTAATACTTAATTTCCAATTCAAACTTGGCTATAGATTCTACTTGATTGTATGATTTAATTAATTTTTGAATTTTAATTTTGATGTAACAACAAATTAATAGTTTTCTTTAACAGATTTTCTAATATCTATTTCCTTTGATTGCTGAATTTGTGAGGGGTACAATCAAATTAAATTTTAGCACATATGATTTGATGTGGCGAGAAAATTTAAGGCACTAATCTAGCGACATCCAATGTCGTGGCATTTGTGTCACATGGTTTCATCGTTTGAACTGCAGATGTCATGGCACTACCATGCGGTTACAACTAATGCAAGAGTTAAATCATTTTGACATTTTGACACTAGACATCTCGTTGAGTAAGTAGAACATCCTAATTATTATTAGTTACTTAAAACCCTACATATAATTGTAATGCTACGTAGTTATATAAANATTCATTTTTTTGTCAAACTACTTATAATAAAATTAGTATAGATTGATATTTTATACACTATCATCGGTAAGTATTTTATTTAAGTTCTGATCAATAGTTTATTTGATATTTACAAGTAAGAGAGGTCTGAATCATTAATTTGATCATTAGTAAGATGCACAACTGAACTATAAATTTTTAAATTGTACCCATTTTAATTATTAAAGTTTAAACTATGATCCTAGAAAGAGTGCTTTAATTTTATTGCTTAGGTAAGTTTTCCTAGATGTGACTCCACTCCAGGGACTATCACTCTGAGTTTCAAGCTGAGTTTACATGTTAAGTGTCGCTCAGCTAGGAGAGTGGTAACATCCAAACTCAGAAGAGGAGTCCTCAGCAATAAACACTGGATGATTATCACTTGTCTTGGAAAATAAAGGTTTAAACCTCTAAGACACTGATCACCATCCTAAAGTGATGTGAAATAATTTCAGCAGTTTGAAATACACACAAAAACTAGATAATAAAGTTGAAAAAAAAAAAAAATAAATAAATAAAACTGTAAATAAACAAAACAAAAACAAGTCATAACCATTAAATTACTACATACCTAATTTTTTTATGGTCAATTTTGCTGAAGCACCAGTATCAACGGCAGCAAACAATTAAATGGATTAATAAATTAAAATAAACTAAAATTAATTAAATAATGAAATTAACTTAAGTATAATTTTAATTAATTGAGCTCTTTTATAAATATACTTTCTTGCAATTAAACCTATAAGTGTTTCTGCTTTATTTTTTAGTTTTCAGTCTATTAGTATAATTAATCAGAATTGTGTTTTGTGTTTGAGCATGAATGAACTACAGGCACTCTTTAGTTAACCACCAAAAGGCTATAATAGAATTGGTAATACGTGAGGAGTGCATAAAAAATAAGTTTGCAGGATAATACAATGTAATAAACTTAAGTTTATTAACGGCAAGTAACAGTTAAAAAGATAAAACCCACATTCCTTTTAACAGTTTAATCATTCAATTGTTTAAAATGGTTTTCTTCGCCTAATAGAAAGTGAAGTAGAAGTATAGCCTATAATAGGGCATGGCATACAATATAATATAGGGGATGACATGAAGAGAGAGATGAATGGAATTGGATCAATCAAGCCAAGAACCAATGGCAGCATAGTGCCGGTTGTTTTTAAGATTGGCCGACACTAACTTAAAAGGATATTTATTACTAAAAACTTATTGAAGAGAATGTCAGAGCATTATGATATAAGCTCAAGTGGATTTAACTTCTTCCGCATGTTGGTTTGTAATTAAAAACTTAAGTTTTCCAGTAAAATCTGCTTCACGAAGAGGTTTAAGTCAGAGGTTTTGCATCCACTACTATAAGCATCTTCAGGGGTAAGATGCATCGTGATGTTGATTCGAAGCAATATGTGTTGGTTCGGGTATATTGTGTTTGCTTCGAGTCAACATAACGATGCACTGCACCCCTAAATATGCTTCCAGTAGTGAAAGCAAAACATTGAGCTTCAACCCTTTGCGGATATTAACGGAAATCCAAGTTTTTGATCAAGTGGATTTACTATAGGAATATAACCTTAATATTATATTATATCCAAAAGCTCTCTGAAATACAAAAATCTTCATATATTTTTTAAATGAGGCAAGTTTTCTATTCACACTCAAAACACTGATCTAACTTTTGTAAAACTATTAAAACATTTTAAACTCATATTAAAATTATTAAACTTATTTATTAGCAATAGTAACTATCTATCTTTTTAGTTTATAAACATAAAGATGTATATTTTATTAGAGTATTAATTTGACTAGTCAAAATTTACAGATTTCGCTGTTTTGGTTTATTTCGTGTTTTTTACAAATATAAATGAAAGAAAAATAAATAATTCAAATAAAAAATAAAGGCTTATAAGTTGTTGCTTTTTTTTGTTTTGTTTTTTTAAATGAAAAATAATGGTATTATTTTTTTTTTGTTTCTTTAAGTAATTAAATTTAAATCGATGGATCAGTTGAAACTTGTTTATGGAATTAAATGTCATGACATTAGTACCACCATGTGAATAAAGCTTTACTATTTTTATTTTAGTACACTTATTGTTTTATTACATAAATAACTAAATACCAAATCTATAATTATCAATATCTAATTAAAATTAATTATCAAATCTAAATATCATTAAATAATTATTTTTATTTAAAGGTAACGAGGTTTATATTTGTAAGAGGTTTGTGAATTTAAAATAAAATTTTACTTGTAGGATATGAGAACTATAATTAAAGAATTATAATCAAATAAATAAGAAAGATACTGAATTAAAGTAAAAACTAATGATATTGAAATAATTCAGTTTCTTCATAAGAGCAAAATAAAAGTGAATTATGATCATTCAGTAATACTGCGTATTTATTCAAAACTGATCCTATTCATAATGAGAAATAAAACAGTTTTTTTAATTGGCCTTATTTTGAGAGAGAGAGAAAAAAAAAAAATCCAATACTAAAAATATTGGGTATTACAGTTTAGTACAATAAACATGTGCGCAAAAATATTTGGGGTAAGCTAATAATAAAGAATGAACCTTTTAGAACTAGTTTTTAGCCTCAAATTCTAGAAGTCAAATTTTATTTTAAACCCCCACTTTAGCCTCTAAGCTATCAATGAATGAAAGAGAAATTTTGTGGGAAGTTCAGTGCTGTAAAATAGTTATTTTTTTTTGTTAATCTTACTTTATAATTTTTAACATTTTTAATACTTTAGGTTTGAAATGGAAATTAGTACACATGCTGTTATATTGTATAGAATTCAAAAATAAAAATTATTCAATAAAAACTAAGTAAATAGAATTAATTTGTCAGTCTATTAGTATGATTAATCAGAATTGTGTTTTGTGTTTGAGCATGAATGAACTACAGGCACTCTTTAGTTAACCACCAAAAGGCTAATTTTAAACTCATATTAAAATTATTAAACTTATTTATTAGTAATAGTAACTATCTATCTTTTTAGTTTATAAACATAAAGATGTATATTTTATTAGAGTATTAATTTGACTAGTCAAAATTTACAGATTTCGCTGTTTTGGTTTATTTCGTGTTTTTTACAAATATAAATGAAAGAAAAATAAATAATTCAAATAAAAAATAAAGGCTTATAAGTTGTTGCTTTTTTTTGTTTTGTTTTTTAAATGAAAAATAATGGTATTATTTTTTTTTTGTTTCTTTAAGTAATTAAATTTAAATCGATGGATCAGTTGAAACTTGTTTCATGGCAACCTTGCAGTCCATAATCACTTTTCTGCGTGCAGCTTCCCGTGCTTTTGTACTTTCTGATTCGTCCTTATTAAGAGGATTTGGTTTATTTTTAGTCGGTTGTGGAGGTTTAATAGGTTGAATAGTCCTTAGCGGAGCGGTTTTAATCTGTCGAGTCCTGATTGCAGGTTTAACTTTATTGATTTTTCTATGAGGCATTTTCCAATCGTTTTCTTTCATCATTTTAGCTGTCTCATATTTGTTCAAGATTTCGTCAAATTGAAGTGAAATCATATCCCAAAATCCTAGTAGATCATCATTGGTTGTAGGGTAGGTGTCAAGTGCAGATTTAGATAGATTTTTGTTACAAAGACCTCTAAATTGATTGAATTTCTCACCAACTAAAAGACGAGCTTTACCGGCGACTGACCTTAACTCGCCTTTACTTTCTTCCACATTACACGAGTCGATATTTCCCTCACACTCGTCTGCAATCCCTTCTAACACTTTGACTTTTTCATCTAAAATTTTCAGAAAGTAGTTACCGTCTTTTATCTTGGTCAAGGGTTTTTCCTCGTATTTTTCTTTAGTTTTACCCAAAGTTGTATTGTCTTTTTTCAATACTGCTCTCATAGTTGACGGAGGTTTTATTTTCTTTTCACCACAAGCATCAACATAATCTCCTCCCTGTTTATTAGCATCACATTTCAATGTCTTCATATGTTTTTTGTATCCGCTTTCCTTTGGGAGCTCTTCAATTTTAGGATTCTTAGTTTTACCAACCTCCGGTGTTGCAACTAGTTGGACAATTAAGTCTTGTTTATCAACAGGGACGGACTCGAAAATACACACCATGTTAGAACTGCTCTCTTCCATCTGGGCTGAGTCTGAGGAAGAGGATTGGCTGGAGGGAGAGTAGAAATCTTGACTACCGGCACCACCACTTCCAAAATCAATTACTGCATCTGAATGAAACAGCTAAAAAAAAAAGAAAGAAAAATAATACAAAAAAAAATATAATAATTACTTATTTAAAGCAAGGACCACACAAAAAGCAAGATAAACTTAAAATAAGGTTAAGTGTTAACAATAAAGAGTTAATTCTACAGTGACCAGATGCAATCAATTTAAAGTCCACTAAGAATGTGTAAAGAGGTTTTACAAAGACCTCAGAACTTATTAAGAGCTTGAGAGTAACATAATACTAACTGTGTAGACAGAGTGAGGGAGAAATGTATTCGTTCGAGAAGAGGAAAGCCTGTAAGGCAGAAGTTGAGAGTAGGTATATTAAAATGTCAGCGAGAAAAGGAAAGTAGATAGTAGTTGTGCCACCCCCACTACACCTCAGCCACTATCCTACTTCCCTTCTCATATTCCATAACTATACTACTTCCCTTCTCATATTCCATAACTATACTACTTCCCTTCTCATATTCCATAACTATACTACTTCCCTTCTCATATTCCATAACTATACTACTTCCCTTCTCATA
>KZ652223.1:15614-34769 GCA_001010745.2 Gerris buenoi
TTTTTTTTTTTTTTTTTTTTTTTTTTTTTTTTTTTTTTTTTTTTTTTTTTTTTTTTTTTTTTTTTAATATGCTAATAAATAGAATAGACAATTAAATTAATAGGTATGAATAAAATAAGCAAAACAATGGAAGTAACATAATAAAAAAAAAAAAGTGAAATAAAATAAATATGTACTCAAAACTGCTAATGTTTCCATCAAGGCTAGACAAATGACCTGAGCCAAGACCAGAAATTAATTAGAGTATGTACGAGGATAAACAAAATATTTTTAACTGTCTTGCTCGGTTAGTCGTCAGGCACACTTGCGAGTACACCCTCACTTGTTTTGACTCGAAACATTCCCATACTCCAACACACCTGGTGTGACTACTTGAAGGTACATAACGCTAAAAAAAGTGACTGGATGAACTAAGATATTTCTAAATCTTGGTTTGACAAAGTTGTTGCCCTTAATAAAAAATAACGCAAGACCTCAAGTGACAAAATTGTATGCCGAGCCTTAATGAGTTCAAAGAAAACAATGAATTCTTTAATGTAAAAAAATAATGAATTCTGTTTTGAAAGTAATTATTTGGAAAAATAGTTGAGAAAAGTTTAAAGAACCTCATTCATTTTTTTGTCAAACTACTTATAATAAAATTAGTATAGATTGATATTTTATACACTATCATCGGTAAGTATTTTATTTAAGTTCTGATCAATAGTTTATTTGATATTTACAAGTAAGAGAGGTCTGAATCATTAATTTGATCATTAGTAAGATGCACAACTGAACTATAAATTTTTAAATTGTACCCATTTTAATTATTAAAGTTTAAACTATGATCCTAGAAAGAGTGCTTTAATTTTATTGCTTAGGTAAGTTTTCCTAGATGTGACTCCACTCCAGGGACTATCACTCTGAGTTTCAAGCTGAGTTTACATGTTAAGTGTCGCTCAGCTAGGAGAGTGGTAACATCCAAACTCAGAAGAGGAGTCCTCAGCAATAAACACTGGATGATTATCACTTGTCTTGGAAAATAAAGGTTTAAACCTCTAAGACACTGATCACCATCCTAAAGTGATGTGAAATAATTTCAGCAGTTTGAAATACACACAAAAACTAGATAATAAAGTTGAAAAAAAAAAAAAATAAATAAATAAAACTGTAAATAAACAAAACAAAAACAAGTCATAACCATTAAATTACTACATACCTAATTTTTTTATGTTCAATTTTGCTGAAGCACCAGTATCAACGGCAGCAAACAATTAAATGGATTAATAAATTAAAATAAACTAAAATTAATTAAATAATGAAATTAACTTAAGTATAATTTTAATTAATTGAGCTCTTTTATAAATATAATTAAGAACTGAATTTAAAAAACTATATATAAATAAGTAATATAAAAAGTAATATGCATTATTTTGGAAAAAAGGCAAATTTAGGATACAAAAAAAAAAAAAAAAAAAAAAAAAAAAAAAAAAAAAAAAAAAAAAAAAAAAAAAAAAAAAAAAAANTACCTAATAGGGAAAGCCAATAAATAATATCCCATAATGTTTTTGGCGAGCAATTTTGTGTGTGAGATGAAACAATGAATTTGAAGATGCAAAGCTGAATGTTGTTGTCTTTTTTTTATCTTATTTTTTTAAAAATTCTTGATCATAAAATAAATATGTAATGTAATAATACTTAAAAATAAAGAAGGGTTCTCCTCTTTATTTTCAAAACTTTTCTGAAAGTAAAGCCTACTTTAAAAAGTATCCTAGAACACCATCATGAGAAAACAAGATGATATTTACTCTTAAAATCTAAGTTGAATACAAAAATAAGAAATGGTGGGGAGAATAATAATTCTAAAAATAAACAGACAGAAACTTGTTCCTGAAATATAATTCTTGGCTTCCTTTATACTTGTTTCCTTGGGTGTGATGCTTGTTAACATGATGGATGAAGATAAAAATAAAACAAGAGATAGACAGTGTCTCATATAAATATAGTTTTTGTCCCTGAATAAGGGCTGAATCTTGTCACTGAAAAAAGTTATAATATAGTAACCTTTGTTCGAACCTTTAGTTTAACATTTTATTACATATACTTCACTGCTACAGTGGGTGACATATTTACAACTTCAATAGAAAGAAATATTTAATCAATAGAAGAAATATTTAAATAAGAAAAAGTATGACTATGACTAGAAGTGATTTTAGGTTAATTGTAAAATCGCACCTCCCAGAACATACTCCTGTAAATTCTAAATTTATAAGGATGTTTCTTTATATAATAACAATATCATTTAGTACTTAAGGCATTAGAAAAGGCAAAACAAGGATGTCTGCCTTTATTTCAAGATCCACACACATTTGAGCAATCTGAAAAACAACAACAAATTACTCCCAAAAAATCGGTCTAAGACTAACGTTCTCACATAAATTCGGTCCTAGATCACAGAAACTTTTTGTTTTTTTGGTTTTCAACAAAATCATCTTTATTTTCGAGATATTGGAAACTAGATTTTTTCCTGGGGACATGGCTTATAATGGTAAAGTCATACTTAAATGGACTACATTTAAGAATTTGTTAATCAAAATCGTCTAAACCATTTTCTAGAAATATTTTTTTTTTTCATTATACGGCTTCCAAATTAGGAGGCTTAAATTCATTTACTGATTTCCCTGAATCAGTAGTTTTGGCTGCCAAGAAGCCATACAGGCATTTTTAAACTTTTTTTTTTGGACTCAGGGGACCTCATGTAAATCAAATCAAATGTAAACTCATGCAAATCAATCAAAATTGAATTTTCTCACCATCACAATACCATCTCTTCATATAAAAAAGTAAAAAAGATATATTTTTTTAAATTAAAATCAAGGTAAGATGGCTATAGGTGTAATTAAGAATAAAAATAACGTAACTTCTAGAAAAACATGTATAATAAAAATCACATTTTAGTCGGAAACATTTTGACCCTTAATAAGGTCATTTTCAGTCCTTTATTAAAAATGTTCATTTGTCACATCAAAAATTTAAATTTAGAAATAAATCTCCATTAGAGAGTGTTATATGAACATACTTATATTTAAAATTTAAAACAGATTTTAATAATTTAATTATCATTTAATAATTTAATTATCAGAAGAACAGTAACAGAATGACAAATTAAAATTACATTAATAACAATAATAAAAATCGTAATTATAAATTGACTATCACAGTCTACTGGACAAATAAACATTTTTAATAAAGGACTGAAAATGACCTTAGTAAGGGTTGAAACGTTTCCGACTAAAATGTGATTTTTATTCTTACACCTGTAGCCATCTTACCTTGCTTTTAATGTAATTACAAAGGTGTATTTATTATTCAAATAATTTAAAAAAAATTAAAAAGAGATTTCTTAAGTGACCTTAAAACATCCTTCTGCTAAAATATAATAGTTTACTAATGCATAAGGTAAACAAAGTCTAAAATGAAAACTAGAGTTAAAATAATCAATGATAGGCAAATCCAAAACAAATGAAAACTGCACCTGGATAGTTATGTCTTTATATTCTACCTCATAATACACTAAGCTCACCTAGCAGACGAACATCTATTCAAAATGAAATATGCCAAACTGTGTAACAGTTACTCGATAGAATAAGAAATGTACCGAATTTCTGCTTCACCTCTTTCCAGTTCATAACACTCATCCAATTGTACTACCATTTAAAAGGTGATGGTTGTTATAATTCATACCAGTTTTCATGCAAACCAGTCACTCTTAAATGAAGCTGGTGGTCCAGTTTTTCTTCAACCCAGTAAGATTGATGCAGTACAAATTATCAATGCAAATAAGCATATTATAAGCTGGAGCAAAGCCTTATAATAAGGGTATTTAATAAGAGATAACATTAAATTAATTTAGTACTTCGATTGTAGGAGTACAAACAAAACCCTGTAAGAAATTTAACAGGATGACACAGTACATAAATCTATGTCAAAAACAACTTCATTTGGTATTATTTATTTATTGATTTAACACAAAAATAACTAGTTTAAATGAGTGCATAAGAGTTTTGTCAACGAGTTTTAAAAAAACCTTTATATTATTATTAGTATTTCTTAAATCTGTGATATTTTACTGTTTGTCTTCATTTGAAGCATTAGTTTATAAAATAAAATTAAGGTGTACCTAATAGGGAAAGCCAATAAATAATATCCCATAATGTTTTTGGCTAAGCTAACATTTTGAAAAATTAAGAACCCAACTTGTTGTTTTTCGAAACCACTTTTTTGAATACGTGGGAGAGTAAAAAAACAATAACAGTGGTTTCAACTGTTTTAATTGACCGCCATTGTTGAAATAATTACGGCCATTTAAGTGGTTGGAACCAGTGTGTGCATTAAACATGAAGTATTGTGGTTTTCAAACAATAACCTGATTGATATTGCTCTTTGATTTTTATTTACCTTTATCATCAATGGAGAAAATATATCAAACCTTATTACTGATTTGAAATTAAGAGCAAGGGTATAACTAAGCAAGGCTAATTATTCAATGAAATAAAATTACCAGACATCAATTATTGTAATTACTACCCAGTTTATTAATTTTTATCTTATGAACATTTTACAAAAATTCTTGGTTTATTATCTTCATTTGTTTATATTATTTCATTTTTAATTTTATTGTTAGAAAAATAAATGTGTTAAGACAAATATTCATTTGAGATTGCAGCTTGAACTATTTTAAAATAAATTTAAAAAAAAAAAAAAAAAAATCAAAATATATATAGAAGCAAATTTGTGTTACTCAATGAAGAATTGTTAACAAGAGATCGGAGAGAGGTGGGGGATGAGGATTTTATATTTATTTTCCAAAACCTCCCCGACAATTTGGACTTGGTTCTACCTTTTTATCGCTGTCTGCCCACTGACTAGGTGTTTTCGCCTGAAAAAAATAAAAACATGTCCATTTAAGATATAACAAATCAAAATTATTCTATTTATTGATTTTTGTGTTAACTATTATCAAAGTTTAATTTAAAAGTCAGCTAAATAGGTTGATTGCATAAACCACTTTATTCTTTAAACCAATAATTAGAGAACACTAGCCATAACATATAGGCTAGAACACATTGTACGTATCTCATTTAGCTAAGAAGGTTATCATAATTTATTAAGAAGAACGGAGGCAAAGCCAATGAAAAAAATTAATTGAAGGTGAGAAGTGGTAGGCCGTGAAGGGATAAAAGTGATGAAGATTATTTTACTTAACTGATCCCTGATTTAATTGACCTTGTGGGAACATCATTGTTATGTGCTTATGTTGCAGTTTCCATTAGGTTGGTACAAAGTAACACATGCTTTGTTTTAAAACCAAAAAGTTGTCAAAAGAAGTTATTAAGGGAAACATATTTCTACAATACAGGCATAAAGCTAAGAAAAATTTAATTGATGAGGTGACTAGAGTTTACAATTTTTTAATTTACTATTACAACGATTTAATTTATACAATAGTATAATTTTTAACAACATTTAAAAAAGTACATGAGAAAAAGTGTCTTCAAATTTTCATTATTTTAACAATATCAAACTAATTATTGTTTTTAATTTACAAGAGCTAATGATAATATTTGTATCTCTAAAGCACTTAATAGCATTTACAATTGCTAATGATAATATCTGTACCTATGAAGTCACACTTAATAGCTTATCAAATATCTTAGATACATGATGCAGATGCATGATCATAATCAGTAACAGGTTCAGGCTTCCTGTTATGTGTCTATAGTAAGACACATCTCACACAAGCTAGATTAATATTATATAAAAAGTTGCTACTGATAGATCCATCACTATATACAACCAGCTTTATTGTATCCTTAAGCCTTACGCAACGTAGATTGATATCATTATAATTTTAATTTTTGAGCTTTAACACTTATTAAGTTGAATAAGTTTTTGCCAGATATCTTATTTTAAAAAAGTTTTATTTCCTACCAAAATATAATTATTCGAACCAGTATTATCAGTTCTATCCAAACCATATTGGGGTTAAAAAAAAAAAAAAAAAAAATTAGATTATATTAATAATTAGATTATATTTTTTAGAAACTAATTTTCAATGATCTGATGGGTAGGTTGTTTATAAAAACTTTAAGTTCTTTATTTTTAAAAAAACAATTCTTACAACAATATCAAGCTACAAACATAAAAAAATACATATTAGTTAAACTCAGTTGGTTGAAATATAGCAAGAATTGTTTTTTAAAAATGAAGAATCAAAAGTTTTTATAAACAACCTCTACCCATCAGACCGTTCAAAATTAGTTTCAAAAAAATATTATTAAGATTTATAGTGTAAAATAGAAATAAAATAGGAGAAACTAAACAAATAAGCAATAATATGCTAATATGATTAAAAAAAAATAAAGAACTAGATGAAAAAATTATTATTATTATAATTTTTCAGATACAGCTTAAAATTGAGCATACTAGTCCCATAGAACCAGGGGCTCATGAATTTCCACAATATTTTATTTTATTATTACTCTTAAAAATAAAATAGATCCATAGACTTATCCTTTTAGTAAGTCAATTAATCTTAGTTAATATTATTCGAGATTTTTTCACTAATCCTTCGAGTGAAACATTCTTAAATTTAAAGAAAATAGTAGTTTACTAGTGCACCAGTAAGATATAAAGACTTACCACTATGGAAAGGGCGTGAAGACCGTTATCAAATTCCTCGTTCAGTGCCTCATTAACCATACGATGTCTCTGAAAATAAACCAACATTTGTATCAGGCAACTAAAAATTGAAGCAAAATAATTAATAACTTTAAATAAGTTATGAGAAAAATAAAAAAAAAATAAGAGCAGCTCATTTACAAGAAATTTATTTATAATGTCCAATATTTGTTTTGAATGCACACCACCTCAAGCAAGCTGGTGCCCCCTAGGAATAATTAGGTGGTGGCTGGTTTGGGGGTTCAAATTTAACATTTTAAATTTTGGAACAAGCTAGAAGTGATGTAAGGTTATTGAAGGTGAAGGAGTGGGCATATATTAAAATAGAATTCTACAGAAAATATTGTTAGCAAGTACAAAGACAACCTAGAGGTTAGTAAGTCAGAATCCGATTGGTCCGATATGGAAAAATAACTTTATCTGTTTAAATACAAATATTTGATTAGCTAATAACAGTAGTTGGGACCCTAACAGAGGGTAACTTAAACAATCTAATAACGCAACATAACGTGTGAGCATAACGTTTTATTTTAGTTTAATAGTAGAAATTTACTATTATTATTTATGCCAAAATTTGAAACATTTGGCCATCTTTATGGGCAGTGCGTAAGGCTATAACGCCCTTTGAGGTTAGGAAAAACAGTAAAATTGCAATTATTCTGGTTCTAAGTAATATATCAAAATTCTAATCACAGGCTTCATTCCTAATTTTAATCCTGCACAATTTGAGCCCTATTTCAACTTTCTAAAACATATAGTACAGGCGCCATTTCAATACAATGATAAAACTCGTTGTATTACAATGGCGCCTGTACTATTTATCTTAGAAAGTTGAAATAGGGCTCAAATTGTGCAGAATTAAAATTAGGAATGAAGCCTGTGATTAGAATTTTGATATCTTGCTTAGAACCAGAATAATTGTAATTTTACTGTTTTTCCTAACCTCAAAGGGCGGTAGAGCCTTAAGATTAATAAATTTTCAAAATTTAAAAATAATTAAAAACATTAATTAATTCCTATAGAGAAACTTATTAACAAAACAGTAGCACCTAACATACATTGTAAGCCATTTCCAGGATTAGACACATTTTTTTTTTTAATTTATGTTGTTTTAATAAAGAAAAATATATTTCCCTGGAGATGGCCCTAGCATTGGGTGGGTGAAACCACTGAACAATGAAATTTAAAGACAATAAGGCAACTTAAGTTTATATTAACACAAAGTATACAATCCTGTGATTTTATAATAGATATACATATATTAATTTGAATTAAACACTAATTTAAGATTCCAAAATATGTTGGTTTGCCTAATCATCAAAGCCTTTCTTTACACAGTTAAACAACTTTGACACAGGGAAAAACTAGTTTTCAAAAAGCTTCTACAGATCGTTAATTTTAAAGTTTTTTTTCAAACCAAAGATTTAAAAAAAAATTCTCTAAAGGAGCAAATCATTTTGAATAATGTCAGCCAAATCATGTCAGTTAAGTACAGAACATAATTTGAGTAGCCAGCCCTTTGGACCTGACGGAACAGCTACAACACCATTCTCAGGTGTGACATTAAATATAGATAACATATTAATTTATTTAATTTTATCAATATCCAATCACAATTCAATATTTCTAGTTATTGTTTTACAAATCCATAAAGTAGGATAAAAAAAATTACGAAGTCAATTACCTGTATAAGTGGTTTATTTTCGAACATTGAGGAGACAACAACTACTTTAAAATGGCTCTCAGATTCTTTAGGTACGTTGTGCATGTAAGATTCGTTGATCACATCCAAGTGTTCTGGACTAAGCTTTGAACTAATCTTGGTTCTGATAGAAGTTTCCACGGGACCGCTCATTTTTATTCTAGTTTGTAATCCTGTTAAACAAAAAAAAAGAAGACAATTATTAAACATAGAATGCACTTAAAATGGAGGGAAAATAGACCCCTATATATGTGGACTGGAGTACCTTAAATAAGTTGTTCAAAATATTTCCTCAATAGTTAACAAAAAAAATCCCAATATGAAAGTCAAACAATATTTTTTAAACACATCTGAATAATGTGATGTTTGACAATAACGTTATTTGTGCTAAGTAAAGAATACAATTTTGTAGGAATTAACTTTGTAGTACCTTATTGGAGACTATTAATACTAATAAATAAATAAAAAGCATAATTAGTTCAATTGATGATCTCATTAAGGCAGTATTAACACTTAGGCCCTCTGAACATGGAGCAACTCAAAACAAACTGATTACGAACTCAAATCACCAACCAGTTGACTATGAGTTTCAAACTGTGTAATTGTATGGGACTCCGCACATGGAGCAACTCATTACAAACTGGGTTTGCTTTCTGTCAACTCAAAAATGACTGGAGTTTCCAGTTGAGTTTGTTTTGAGTTGCTCCGTGTGCGGAGGGCTTTAATGTTAACTTACTCCCTTCTATTTCTTTTATAAAAATAGGAAGCCTAAACCTCCACATGGAGCGCCACTAGGTCAGCAATAGAAGTTATAAAGGCTCTCCACACAAGTGGGCACATGCCACCTCCAACAGACTCACCCTAACAGCTACAGTTTTGATCCTCACAACTAAGTTACTTCTATCTCACATTCCCGTAGTGGCACAATTCTGGTGGCCTTGTGTGAAGAAGGTTTTTCAGTTTAACTACTAAAGAAGTCGAAACGGGTCTGTCTTAAAATGTATCTTTCTTGTTTTTTTTTTTTTTTTTTTTTTTTTTTTTTATTAAAAAACAATCTTTAAAGTATTCATCTGATTTTGAAAAAAATTATATGGTTTGTTAAAAGTAATCCACAGATGGTCGTATGTAAATTTCAAAAGCCTGTAAACATTTATTGAATAAAAACATAATGTAACGCCACTGAAAATCAAAAGCAGGTCTAACAGTGGAATCACATTATTTTATACACATGTGACTATTTTCCTGATAGGTCCTAAGGAGGATATGTTCCTCACAAAGTGACAGACATTTTTACAATTCAGGTGATCAATGAGCAGCTGAGTTTTATTTGGAATGAATATCCAAGAAATTTCGGTAGAAACAACTAATATAGCCCTCATTCAATGTCTAAATAGAGCCTTAGAAATGTTAAAGAGTACCAAATGATATTATACATAAAAAAAACTTTCATATAAAAATGTGATTAATTATGGGTACCATAATTAACTATGTTAAACAAATAATAAATACAGTAATATATTAATTTATTTATAAATTAAACAAAACAAAATAAAAATAAGTTACACTGTATTCAAAATAATAAAAGGAAATACAATTTTTTAAACAAATATTATTATAAATATGGATAATGAAAATAATCTTAGTAAATTTCCTTTGGGATTTTGAAAATTCAAAATGATTAGTTATAAAGGTGTTTTTCCCAACCTGACTATCCAACAGAGTGTGCGAGTGACTATACTTATCTAGAGTGTTAACTCTGACTGCTCAAATTGGCAAACCTCTGTGAGGGAAAGTAATAAAGCCACTAAGCCAATTTCTAGAGGGCCAAGCCACTCTGCTAGGGACATTTTTGTTTGCCTAGTTGGCCATCTGTATCATTACAATTACTAAGTTACAGAGGAATATTTTTCCCCTTCCTGTCTAGCCGTCAGAGGGTCTGACTAGTTTGAATATGATATTTATTATCAGAGGATTGTATCACCTAAAACTAATTATGTAATTTTATTGTAAACAATGAAATTATTTATAGTTAATTTGCTTCTTTGTTACACACAATAGGACTGTTTGTGGCCTACCTTAACAAATACAAAGGTGTAGTTTTTATGATAAGATTACGACATTAAATATGTTTATACTTTTAATGAGTAGTTACTAATCCCACAAGACCTCAAAGTAATTATTCTGATAAATTGAGTACATCCGTGTGTTGGAAGGGCAATGCACATGCTTGAAACCACTTTTAATTTGTTAAACCACATGTATGGTTTGAGGTATGTGAACTACAGTCTGTGTCAAACGAGAGTTTGGCGTGGGACGTTGACAGCGTGGGAAAAACTATTAAATGGGGAGGGGAGCCAATGAGAGCTCAAGATTTGCCCTCTGGATAACCATATAAGAAGGTAAATGTAGTTGCTTTATTTTTTCCTTCAGAGGTTGGCCAATCTGTGTGTCACTCGATTTCCCGGGCTATNGAACAACATGGTCAGACAATATTACAACCAGTCTGAGACAGAGAAGCTGTACTTGGAGTCGAGCAGTCCTGCTGGCTCAAGA
This sequence comes from Gerris buenoi, assembly GCA_001010745.2. Classification (NCBI taxonomy): domain Eukaryota; kingdom Metazoa; phylum Arthropoda; class Insecta; order Hemiptera; family Gerridae; genus Gerris; species Gerris buenoi. The sequence continues at coordinate 26,590 of KZ652223.1, forward strand.
CCATACAGCCTGGAAAGCCTTTTGCCGCTCCTCTACACCAGCTGGTAGATGAGGATTAGGATTAAGTAAAGTAAGTAAAGTAGTTGACTAAATTAATTATGAACCATTATGATTTACAAATGCCAAGATGACTCGAATAGAAAAGGTTATCTATAACCTATACATGCCACTTTAAGACATGAAAAACCCTAATCAATAACTTTAAGTCAAACTGTAAACTTAACTGTCTTCAAACTGGACCAGAAAACCTCTTAATGTACCCAAAGCTTTGTACATGTTCTGACACCTCAATATAGTCTGCCGCAAACTTGAAAAAATTAAATGGCACCATAGGTATTTATTTTACTGCCTACAATGCTACAGCCCAAGGTGGGCTTTGGCTTCCCTGACAATATATCTTTATTCTTATCTCCAACCAGCTCTGTTTCTCCATCTCCTCACTTAAAGAACTTTTAGTTCTTCTGCTATACCCACTTCTTCCTAGGTTGTCTTCATCTTGAAAGTCTTTAAATTTTCCATGTTATAGAGTTTTAGGCATCCTGCCACTATCCATCCTTTCAATCATGTCCCAAGCATATAAATCTTCATGCCTATTCAAACCTCATAATATGTATATTCTCCTTGTAATATATTATTTATATCTTTGTTGATTCTTATATTCCACACTCTATTAACACCAAAAGCCTATGACTATAGAAAAATCTACACTTATTCTAAACCTCGATTTATATTATAAGCTTGAAAATAGTTTTAGTATTGAGATCAAAACACCAGGACCTATATCAAGAATTTGTGTTGACAGAAGCTTTGCACACAAACTTTTAAAAGAAAACACAAGTATCAGTAAAACTGAAGAATATGAGGCGGTTTAAAGAAAAGATGGCGGGGCTTTAACCCAAAGTTTTTTTTAGACAAAGGGATATAAACTTTCCTATGGACAAATCATAAATATATAATTTATCAAATGGGTAAATTCATATTGTACATGCCAGGCCAAGATTTAAAGCACCTTCTAACCACCCTTTAGGAAATTTCCCTGGCACATACAATACAATTTAGCCCTCAAATGTTTAAATCAAACAAATTTACTGGTTGACAAAGGAATATAATCTCTCCAGTGAATATATTAAGCAAAGTTGTGCCGCCAAGCGATTCTCGACCGTATAATCTCCTTCAATTCAGACAAAATATCATTCTACAATCAATCAAAAAAATGGCTAAGTCGGATTGTACGTGCCCCAGAAATTTTTTCAAGTCTTACCTCTATCTGGTTTATATACAGGAGGGTTGTTTTTCTTCAGAAAATGAGCGGAGCACCGCGAAGCGGCTATTGAAAATTCAAGGTACACAAAATTAAGGTTTTTAATTTAATATACGCGATTTTATCACCTAACCTCCTAGTGAGGCACATACAATCCGACTTAACCAAAAAAAATTTTGAAGACTAGGATTACAAGTGCACCCTAGAATAACAATAAAGATAGGACTATAATGAATTTAAAATATCCCCTCTTTGGCTTGAACTTTTATTATAACTCTTCCACTCCAATAGTAGCATTTTAATTAGTCTTATAACTAAATTCCTTGAACGAATTTATGTCAGGTTTATGTCTGTTGTTCATTATAAAATTAATAAGTTGCATTTCTTAGAGAATGGAAGGTTACGACTAACAGGTTATAAATTTGAAAAATAAATATATTATCGTGCATTTAAAACAGAACAAAATTCCTCTTAGTCTAATAATCGTTTTCAATTAAAGAGATAACATATTCCAATGTTAGTTAAAAGGTTCCATAAATAGGGCTAGAATAGATTAATTTAGAAAACAAAATAGGTCATAAGCAGTGAATAGAACGTAAGCTACACCCTAAAATATCAGTCAAAATATATTTTAAATAACGCTCATGAATGGGTTGAGCAATTGGTCTCATTTATTTAATAAACACCGTTATTACATCAAAATACAAAACTAAACTTGGAGACAGCAATTATATCAATAAAAAACGCATCTAAATACAAGAAACACAGATGAGATACCGATTCCACAAAACCTCGTAAGTCGTTATAACCATTGAAATTTAACACTTACCTCGTTGAGATAGGACAAAGTTAATAAGTTGTTTTCCTGGCCTTAGTCTAATCATAAATTTGAAATGTTTAAAACAAAAATTGAATTTCCCCAAAAATAAAATTTAACATTTACCTACGCAATTTCGATTTTGTTCTTTTGTAACTTCAATTTTTCAACTGTAAAAACTGCAATAGAAACCCGCCAGATGGCAGCATCAATCGGACAGATGAACACAATTCTAAACAGAGATTAAAAACATCGTATTTTTGGGGGCGAGTAAAAGAAAAAATATGTTGAAGAGTAATGTCAAACAATCTATTTTAATTTTAGAATAATTTATTTATTTAACCACTTGATACCGTTCAATAACAAAAACACGAAAACAGTGCAAAAATATCTCATTAAAATAACTTTCAATTTAAGGGCCGAAATTCTCAAGGATGTTTCTCTTTCTTTTCATAAACTTAATGAACTTACTATTATAGTCTACAAAGTTAAACCATTATCTAATTAATTCGACTATGAATAATTAACCTAATTATTTGGAAGATAGTGAAATGATATCTAGTAGTACGCTAAATAAAAATAAAATTACACTCTATAACTAAAAATACCCCCCCCCCAAAAAAAAATGGCGACAAAAAATTATGTAAAGTACTGATTTCAAAATTAGTACAAAGATTTAATAGTTAGAGAGAGGAAAGGTGAGTGATATTTGAAGAGAACAAACTAAAATTAAAATAGTGTATATGTACTAAGAAATGACAATAAACACTGTATAAGTAAAGAGAGGTAGGATTCATACAAAAGAACTATAGAAGGATGAAGAGTTACATCGCACCTTTACTGATGTTATTTAATACCTAAAACTTGATAATTAAATTAAATTAAAGTAAAAATTTCTTTAAAATAAGTCAAATACCTTCTTATATCAGACTTTTGGTGTTAAAAATTAACCAGAAAACTCTGATCTTCTAGGTTCCAGTAACAGCTGCTTAAAATGATTATGCCAAAACATAGTTTTACAGTACTTAACAAAAGTAAAATAATAATCTGCGGTGTAACTGCACACAGGAGGCTAAATCTGACCAGATGGCTCTTTACGAATATTGTTGGGATGACATATTTTCAGAGTGTCAACTCTCTCAGCTACCATAGTGGTTTCCACGACTGATTGATGCCACTTCTATCAATCCAATTTCCAATGATTTAAAACCAAACAACATAATCAATCAAGATATCTTATTTAGGCGAAGTTAGCTCTTTCTACCAAAGTTTAAGGGAACTTTCTCATATATTTAATAAAACACAAAGCAAAATTTCCATATCTTAAAAACTGCCAATCTATTTCAACAAAATTTGGATGGTATGTCACAGTTAAAGTTGGATCCTTATTAATTTCAACCCTCTGCGCCCATTACTTTTCCTTCTACATGCACACAAACCTTTGTTTTTTTTATTTTTTTATTAAAAAACAATCTTTAAAGTATTCATCTGATTTTGAAAAAAATTATATGGTTTGTTAAAAGTAATCCACAGATGGTCGTATGTAAATTTCAAAAGCCTGTAAACATTTATTGAATAAAAACATAATGTAACGCCACTGAAAATCAAAAGCAGGTCTAACAGTGGAATCACATTATTTTATACACATGTGACTATTTTCCTGATAGGTCCTAAGGAGGATATGTTCCTCACAAAGTGACAGACATTTTTACAATTCAGGTGATCAATGAGCAGCTGAGTTTTATTTGGAATGAATATCCAAGAAATTTCGGTAGAAACAACTAATATAGCCCTCATTCAATGTCTAAATAGAGCCTTAGAAATGTTAAAGAGTACCAAATGATATTATACATAAAAAAAACTTTCATATAAAAATGTGATTAATTATGGGTACCATAATTAACTATGTTAAACAAATAATAAATACAGTAATATATTAATTTATTTATAAATTAAACAAAACAAAATAAAAATAAGTTACACTGTATTCAAAATAATAAAAGGAAATACAATTTTTTAAACAAATATTATTATAAATATGGATAATGAAAATAATCTTAGTAAATTTCCTTTGGGATTTTGAAAATTCAAAATGATTAGTTATAAAGGTGTTTTTCCCAACCTGACTATCCAACAGAGTGTGCGAGTGACTATACTTATCTAGAGTGTTAACTCTGACTGCTCAAATTGGCAAACCTCTGTGAGGGAAAGTAATAAAGCCACTAAGCCAATTTCTAGAGGGCCAAGCCACTCTGCTAGGGACATTTTTGTTTGCCTAGTTGGCCATCTGTATCATTACAATTACTAAGTTACAGAGGAATATTTTTCCCCTTCCTGTCTAGCCGTCAGAGGGTCTGACTAGTTTGAATATGATATTTATTATCAGAGGATTGTATCACCTAAAACTAATTATGTAATTTTATTGTAAACAATGAAATTATTTATAGTTAATTTGCTTCTTTGTTACACACAATAGGACTGTTTGTGGCCTACCTTAACAAATACAAAGGTGTAGTTTTTATGATAAGATTACGACATTAAATATGTTTATACTTTTAATGAGTAGTTACTAATCCCACAAGACCTCAAAGTAATTATTCTGATAAATTGAGTACATCCGTGTGTTGGAAGGGCAATGCACATGCTTGAAACCACTTTTAATTTGTTAAACCACATGTATGGTTTGAGGTATGTGAACTACAGTCTGTGTCAAACGAGAGTTTGGCGTGGGACGTTGACAGCGTGGGAAAAACTATTAAATGGGGAGGGGAGCCAATGAGAGCTCAAGATTTGCCCTCTGGATAACCATATAAGAAGGTAAATGTAGTTGCTTTATTTTTTCCTTCAGAGGTTGGCCAATCTGTGTGTCACTCGATTTCCCGGGCTATCAACGCACTAACTCTCGTTTGGCACAGACTGTAATAGATGTGTTAAGTGGCTAATGCATCTTTTAATGCCTTAATGCAGGATATGAGTAATGAATGAAGATAGAGAGAGAGAGAGAGAGAGAGATAAAAAAATAATTTGGTTTTAGATATGCAATTGCTTTTTCTATTTAAAACCTTCATTGATTTCCACCTGCTGGTGGAAAATTTTAAGAAATACAAAGAGATAAACTGTAATACAAACCTCTAAGTAGACTTCAATTAATTCAAATTATAAAAAAAAAATATTCCTTATTCAGCTACAACTACACCAAGGACACCGACCAAGTGGTTACGAGATAAAACTCAAATAGGTATTAGTGCAATTAAATGAGGCAAAAACACCTCAAGGAATTGTGCTATGACGGCTTAGTAACTATAGATCAAATAAACTGATTTTGATCACATAAGAATGAATAAAGTAAGAATTTAGATTGGAATTAGATTGTTAGAATATCTCTGTAGTTTATTTTACTTCCTCAAATCAGTAACTTCTCTGCTCCTTTCACGTATAATGAAATCTTCCAGGTTCTATAGAAACTGAATTCATCACCAACCATGGTCAACATAAGTTTACTAATGTGGAGGGAAATCTTGACAGAACAAAAATCACAGTTAGTATTTAAAAAGAGTTCAAGGAATCCTAGTAACAGTCATCCTCTGATTTTATATTAATCCTTAATATTTTTATTTTAACACAAACAAATTATACTAGGAATACAGCAACAATAAAGAATTTACAGTGAAGACATTATGGAAATCTCAACAATGAAAGCTATGGATTACGACTCAAAGAGACAGATATAAATTACATGATGACACATACTTGATTTGACAGAGACAAAAGTTTCTTTAAAAACATTTAAAGAAACATAAGTAAATTGGTCCAAATCTAAACAAATGTAATTATTAGGTAATAGCATACATATTTTACAACACAAATAATATTTTCAATATAAATATTACTTCTTGTTTCATAAAATACTCTTTTAATTTCCACAAATTTTAAAATACATATTTTTTTCAAATATCATTCCATCCTTTAAAAGAAATTCACTAAGATAACAGATATTCAAATAATTGAAACATTTTATTATTTTACTTTCAGTAAAAAATTGAAATTTTTTACAATTATAAAATCTGTTTACAATTTTATGAAATATTACAAGTTATTAGATTTTTTAAATTTACAATATTTAATAACCTTCTTTTTTATAAAACAATACAACACAACATTTTAACACACATGCAATTTAAAACTAGGACTCTGAAAAACAATTGCATTCAATATAATATTTTTCCCCACATGTAAGGTTTGTTCCAACCACACTTCAAACTAGTTTGAAACTGTCCGACGCAAGCGCGTCGGACCAAAATTAAACGGCTGTTGCTAATGCACATGCGTCGGACAGTTTGAAGTGTAGTTGGAACAAACCTGTAGTTTTCTATGAACCAAAACTATTTTCACTGTAGTATCCATTGCTAAACAAAATCATGTTATAGAAGGCAAATTTTGCAGAGGTTAATTTCAATTTTTTGTTCCCTTAGTTTATATTAAACTTATTACGATTATACACTTGTATTAACACTCAGTTATTAATTAAGGAAAAGGCTCACTATATATTAGGTTTTTATAAAGTTTAAAAACATATCCTAAGCTATTGTAATATTTTGATGAATTGTCACTGGTTTAATTTAACTCTCCTACCTCTAAAATGCCAAGAATGGATCAAGCTGGCATCGTTAGCCTAGCATTGTGAATATTTCAGGGGAATTTTAGCCCCTCACCTCAAATACTCGACATGATTTCTACCACAATAAAAAAATTACTTCGGTGGGCTAGGCTCTTTCCAGGCTTTGTTTGGCATACTTTGATTTTCGTTTCTCTGTTCATTCAAGGGCTCAAAAACATAAAATACTTCTAATACAGGCAAACTGATAAATATTATCATTCATGGCACCTACAGAAGTACACTACCAAACAATATATCTAGGTTAATGAAAAAGTTAATGTAATAAACTGCTAATATATTTAATAGAAGAAAATGATCATTGATTTTATACAAGTTTGTTACTCAGCTTATGCAATTATTCAATTGTATATAGTTATAGTTTATTGTATATCGTTATAATACAAATGTATGAAATGGGGTATTTATAGGAAATTGTTGGATTTGTGCACTTCTAATTCTTGAACATTTTTAAACACAAAATTCAAGGGTTCTTTATTCAATTTAAAAATCCATTACTTTCTGCATTAAAACATCATTAATATCTATTAATGTATTTAAAAATAAATAAATGTAGTTATAGAGGATAAGTGTAGCCAAGTGGCTAGCATACTCATGCAACTTTCCTGAAACCTAGGTTAAAACACGATAAAGACTGGTTCAAATTCCAGAAAGGTGAGATATATTTCACCCTGATGATCACATCGATTAGATGAGTGAAGTGGTCAATTCTACATGCTGTAATAAGCTAATGATGGTCACAAAATCAGGTCACAAAAGAGATAGAAAAAAGTAGTCATAAATCATATGAAATAAAAAAAAGGACAATTTTGAACTAAAAATTCTTATTGAAGTTCAATTAGTAATCTATATAATTAATAATTTAAAAAAGTTACAATAATGCATAAATTAATAAAAATAACAATGATAAACATAAAACAAAATTAAATGCTAAATTAGGAAATACAATAGTATTTACGTTTGGTGAATAACAAAGGTATAATTTTTGGTTATAGATTAAGTTTTTATAAAAACTAAAAAAAAGTATCTCCACTATTGGCCTATATCTACTATATTATTTAATTAAGAATGAGTTATCTCACTTTCAGACAATACAAAAACTACGACAATATAAAATATTGTTTAATTTTATACATTTGCTTTGACAGGTAAGTTTATATTAAAATAATATTAAAATATAAAAGTAGATGTGGAAGCTTTTTGTTTTTTAGTGACAATATGAATACATAAAAACTGATTTGAGGAAAGTTTTATTTTTTATTTGTAGTCAAGCAAACAAAATCATTTTACATTCTAATTGTACTTATTTGTGCAATTAGATTTTTTTTTTTTTTTTTTTTATAATACATATTATCACTTTTTGTTAACTCAAACAGAACTCTTAAAGATTCTATTTGACTAGATTCATAGTGGATTAAAGTCATCTC
>KZ652223.1:52831-69925 GCA_001010745.2 Gerris buenoi
ACGTAATTAAATTAAAAACGTATATATTTAGTATAAGAATTGTTATTTTAATAAATCAAGTAACTAAATATCAGTTTAAGGTGTTTAAATTGCGTGAATTTGTAGGTAAAACTTTTATATTTACAAACTTAATAGCTATTACCCATGGTGCACTAGTCGTAGATAAAATTTAATACGCAACATGGATCGAAGTATTTCTACTCTCGGCAAGCCTCAAGAGCTAATACTACAGTTATCTCCCTCGGCAAGCCATGGGAGCTAACTCATTTATCTCCCTCGGCCTTACGGCCTCGGGAGCTAATGAAGTTTTCTCCTTCGGCGTTGCCTCAGGAGAAAACTTAACCTCGAGCTGGAAAACATACTTCTCTCCCTTGTTGCGTAAATAACTATTTTTACTTTATACACATGGTATTTCTTTATAGAAAGCATAGTGATATACGCGTAAGTATTTGATTTTTCTGTAATAGAAACCAGAATTCAAATTATATAAACAAAAAGAATAAAATAAAACATCTCAAAAATGTATCACATCATGAAATTCGACACACTTCGCCACCCAGGTAGCGCCACCTGGTTGATGCCACTTGGTCCCGCCACCCGAGTTTTTACTTGAAGGAGTAGGGGCTGAGTGGCGTGACTTGGGTGGCAACGTGTGACAGGCTCAATTGAAAACAATGGGTTGACCAGGTGGTGCCACCTGTGGGTGGCGGCTAGACCGTCGGACGGTCGACCGTTTAGTGCCACCCGGCAGGTGGCGCTACCTCGTGTGACAGGTTCCATCTATTCTCATAGACGACCGGGTAGCGAAGTGTGACACCCCCTTAGCTCTCGAATTGTTTGTCCGGATAGCATTACATTTGATAACCAGAATGTACCTAAATTTAAATACTAAGTTGATATTAAACCAAGATAAAATACTTAATCAAGGCTGTTGGTATGACACAAGTGTGATAAGTTTTTCTATGATCAGCTTCAATATTTTTGGAAGAGAATGTGAATTCAACAAGCTATTCTGCAATTCTGTAAAAGAAGGTGCACACTTGTACAACCTGTTAAATATGAATCAATCTTATTAAATAATTAATTGCTAATCATAAAATGATAATAATAATAAAATAAAATAAGGCTTGGTGTTTAAAACATATTTCTTATATTATAAATATAAAAACAATAGATACAGGATAATTATTTGAGGGGAATAAATCTGGAGCTGTGGGTAGCACCAATACCAGGACGACCATGCTTAACAGGCTTGTATGTAAGACTGAATTCTCCCAAGTAGTGACCAATCATCTCAGGCTGTAAACAAAAATTACCAATTTTAATGAAAATAATAAATAAAACAGTAAAGAAGATCATTTAAAAAAGGAATAGAGTATGTAAACCATAACAAGGATAATAATCTAAAAGATATTTACTGGGTACAATAATGATAATGTGAAACCACCAAACATATAGTTGATTTCAAAAAAGGACTGAAGTCAAAGTATCAACTTCCAAAATACAGTAAAGTATATTATGAGAGAAGCTAACAACATATCTACTTGGAGGACCTTCAGATACAACCTTAGCCAATTAAAAACAGGTATGCTAATCTGACTCTTTAGATAAAAATGGCTCATTCTGTGCACCTCTTAAAAAATTATCCCATCAATACGTTTTAAAATTTGAGATCCATTAAATCAATGTCTCCTCCGAAAAATCTAGATTGGCTATTAAACCCCGAACAAGAACTGAGTCATAAGTTTAAGTAAGGCCAAAGTTGGTATTGCCTAGAACTAATATGTTTTACATCCTAATGACATCTCTTTACAAATATTAATAAAAAAAAAAAAAACTATTAGCCTTTTAAAATCAGCTGTCTCCAGTAAATCAATTTAGTACTGTAACAAGACGAGTTTACTTAATTCTAGTAAAAGAAACTATCAATCTAGATATAGTATTCAGTGTTCATCATATATCATAAGGTTAATGAGCTATTTGTTAGAAGTGAAAGTGGATATACAGACAGTGATATTCATTACCTCAATAAAGGTAAGACACTCACTTTCTAAGAAGATAATTTATTTTTGACTGTGTGGGATAAATATAAACAGCTGGGGAGACAAAGAGATATCTAGATTTTGCAAATAGAAGGTGGGACCAACCATGTAAATAAAAATGACATTGGATGTACTCAGGATAACCTTTTTCCCCTTTACATGGGTTTGGCCAACAAAAAATCCACAGTCTCAGTATAAAAAAACTTACTCCTAGCCTAATGGCTTTAACAAGTGTGCTTAGACTAATTACTTGTGGGATAATTGAAACTAAAGAGCCAGGTCAGAAGAGATTCGGGTAGAAGTTTCTTTGGAACTTATTTAGTATTGAGTATGTAGAGATCTTAAAAGAACTCTCTAAAATTAAAACCTTTAAGGTATTAAAAACTTCAACTGACCTTAACTTCAACCTGGTTGAAGGTCTTTCCGTTGTAAACACCCACAATACTTCCTACCATCTCAGGCACTATGATCATATTACGAAGATGTGTTTTGACTACTTCAGGCTTCTCATTTGGTGGAGCTTCTTTCTTTGCACGACGGAGTTTCTTTACAAGAGCCATAGGCTTACGCCTCAGGCCACGGAGAAACCTCCTCCTGGCGCGGCAGTGCATCAGCTTAGTCAGTTGATCACTGTAAACAGAAGATAATAAATCAACTGTCAGACAAGAAATACACACAGCAAAATAGTACATACTTAACAAGGTCAAAGAAAAATGGAGATATCTCTTTTATAGCTAATTTAATTACTAACCCTATTAATAAATAAATATACTTGGCTTTTTGATGACCCTGTATATAAACGGAATTGATAACAAAATTCCAAGAATAGGCTAACCAAAACTAAAGATTTAAGACTAGATTATTTTGATCTTTTATAACATAACTTCATATCCTTTCTTAGTTTAATCCTAGAACCCATTCCAAATTAATTATTCATTAGTCATAAGTCTTCAGTGAACTTAATTTCATACCAGTAACCTAATCGCTTGAGTTAAATTGAAACTATCCTTAACTTTAGGCTAACGCCCTTATTACTGGTAATACCAAGCCACCAAGCATTGTATTTATTAGGTGAATAATGCAATACATGTAATTGAATTGAATTCCAGATTTAATAAAAACATTATTAAATACATCAGTAGTAAGGACCAAACTATAAGGTTAATGAGACAGGAATTGGTATGGCAAAGCGTGAAACAAGAACTTCAAAATGGATAATCACTATACAAAGCGAGTAGAGTACTTCACTAACATCAGTTTTCAGAAAAGTATGATATCAAGGGCATTTGACCATCCTAATCTTAAGTCAACCTAACAAGTAATTGTTCGCCTTAAAAGATTCCATCCATCCCTCAGCCTAGCCTAATTAAAAAGAACTATTTTAAAGTTTTTAAGGGGTAATAAAGCTTTTATGATCTGTTCTAAACGAGAGTTAGTGCGTTGACAGCAAGGGAAAAAGTAGCAAATGGGGTGGGTAGCCAATGAGAGCTTGAAATGTTCCCAGACAAAAGGTTGGGCCAACTAGGCAAGGATAAATGTCTCTAATGGAGGGGGAGAGGCCTATTAATCCCAGACCTAGTGGCTTAATTTTTTCCCTCAGAGGTTGGCCAATCTGTGTCACTTGATTTCCCGTGCAGTCAACACACTATCTCTTGTTTGGAGCAGACTGTAAAATGCAAGGTTAAAACAATGATAACTAAACTTACGCAGGCATATCAAGGAGTTGATCAAGATCAACACCCCTGTAGGTGAACTTCCTGAAGATACGTTTCTTCTTCTGGGTTTCATCAGCCTGTAAAATAAAATTAAGCATACATTAAATAAAATGCTAGCAACTAGATCACATACACCAAAGATGAACTGAGTTTTAATTAATCATTAAGCATGCATAAGGCCAATATAGTGGTTGACCAATCTTCGGAAGTCACAGGTCCACAGTGTTATAAATGGAGAATAACTAATGTGTTACAAATGACGAACCATCATTTAAAGTAGGTTGACAGTGAACTCATTTATCTAAAAGTTTAAGATAAACTTCAAAGTAGAAACAGAGCGATAAATAGAAAATTTAATGACTACTATGATACTTGGTAGAATAGTCCTTATTGAGAGCACTTCCAACAACTAACTTTGAGAGCTGCAGTCTATGATTAATATTGTTAGTAAGTATATCAAAATCAATTTTTGAGGAACTAATGATAGCTGACTAGTCAATATATCAGTATCAACAATTACATAATAGTATAACTAATCCCAACATGAAGGAATACCTATTCCAACCCAACCTCTTTTTTATGTCCCATATCTTATTAGAAGTGTAAATTGTACTTAAATTTTGACACACATAACCTCTTCTTTATTTATTTTAACATATTACTTATAGAAGATGTCTAACAACAAGAGATGTGAAATAGCAAAGATATTAACCCACTTTATAACAAAACTATTGGCGTTCATAGGTAAATGCTATGATTAGCCGCAGTCTTTAAACAAACCATGTTTACCAAACAAACACTATCATACGATCCAAAATTACATGGCAAACTATATACTTTAAATCTATACAATAATGAAAATGCTAAAGAAGGCTTGGGTACTGTTAAGACACACCTGACTTCAGTATTACAGACCAGTGTATCATATAATACATATATTATTGAGTACATAAAAGGCAAAAGGGTTGGGATACAGTACGCGTTTTTAATACTTAGATAAAAAGAAATAACAAAATAAGTTGATAACTTAATGTTTAAACATATGCGGAATTAATTTCCAGCACGGTAAAAATAACATACACTTCCAAATGTCTGATAGCTAGAATCTATTTTAATTATGCCAAAACTAAACAAAATCTACAAAAATGAGTACAAGTTGAACTTATCTCAGGTTATAATAAAACAAAAAAGGAAATAGAGAATCAAAAATTTAATAAACTACCAAAGACAATATTTGGAAAAGGTTAGGAAGCAGCAATCAACATGCACGCTACAATATCGATATAATAAGTTATAACGATCATAAATATAATTTAAATTATTTAGCAAACAATTTATTATAAAAATTATAATTTAGAGTAATTACCTCAGCCATGATTGAAGATTTAAAATGTAGAAATTAGTCTTGAGATAAAATAAAGACGGGCAAAAACGTGCCTGAAGCAGTTGCTAGAACACGGGTTTTGAAGAAAGAAAGCTTTCCATAATCCATTGACAAGCAACCACGTGTTGTCTAGGTGTAGCATTTTGTGTAAACCCAAGTGTTAGCTTAGCCTAAACAAATACTTAGTGATCAAGGTTTGGTCTTGCAATAAATATTGGTTTTCAGCCTCAAAATTTAATCTAGAAATAACTAGGCATCGCGTGGCTCTCAAATAAAGCGAGCGTTTTGAAATAATTATTAAAAAAGAAAATAGTTAATCATGATGACAGTCATAGCTTAAAAATTAGTTTACTTATAATAAATTCCTTGATCAAAGTCGATAGGCCCGCAGCTCCTATCAACTACAGGTGTTACAAAAATGTTAATCACAACACAAAAACTTCTCATTATATCTTTTTGAAATTTTACATGCCTGTTTCAATAATATTTTACATTAGATAGAAGGCACCGCATAACTGCATGAACATGGAATGTTGAAACATATGTACAGGGTGGTCCAAAAGTCCCTCCCCCCCTTAACTTTTGAATTGTTTGAGGTAAATAATGAAACTTGGGGGATCCTGGAAACGGAAGTATGTTTTCATGCAATTGTGCACTAGGGGCAACCACCCACTTTGCCCCCCAACTTGAAAATTACAAATTGGAGTGTCTATTTTTGCTAGCATATTTGGCTGAACTACAGTGTACGGTGCCCCTCCTTTTAGCTTCACCTTATTATTGATATTAATTTTTCCAAAGGTTATTTAGACTAAGGAATATTATTTCTCCAGTAAATAGAAGAGATAATTTCCCTTAGTCTAAAAGAAATATTATCTTATGTATGTAAATATTGTCTATGTAGTTCTACCGCAAATTTGGATTATTCGATGAAAAAAAATAAGGCTAAATCGGATTGTACGTGCTATCGAAATTTTTTGGAGTTGGACCTCTACCTGGCTTATATACAGGAGAGATTTATTATTATTTTTATTTTTTTCAGAAAATGAGCTGTTAGCTACTGAAAATTCAAGGGTACACAAAATTAAGGTTTTTAATTTAACATGCGACATTTTATCATCTAACCTTAAAGTGGTGGCACGTACAATCCGAGTTTACCAAAAATAAAATTTTACTTTAAACTTTTTTCCATCTCCAATATTTTGGACAAAGATAGATAAATAACTCTTCCGAAAATAATACAAAAATATAATTTATAAAATCTGAACAGTTTGGAATAAATTAATGGAACCTGGGGGGATCTGTAACATGAAAAGGAAAGTGTGTATTTATCCACTTGCGTAGTTGGGGGACCTGGGGACAAAGTGGGTGGAAGCTCCTAGTGTGTAATTGCATGAAATCAAACTTCCCTTTACATGATATGGATCCCCAAAGTTTCATAAATTTATCAAAGTTAAGATAGGGGGGGGGGGACTTTTGGACCATATTTTAAGATGATAAAAAAAAAAAAAAAAAAAAAAATATGAGTGAGGCTCTCACGCATTAGAAGTGAAACTTGAGTTCTAGAATGCATTGCTCTCTTTCATTTTTTTACGAATTTATTATTTCAAGATTGACAAAAATGGTTGTGGGAAATTTAATTGAAAAAAAAAAAATAAAGGTTGTTTACCTATATATGTGTATATAACATTTTTACCATATTATCATTTATACCAGTGGTTCTTAACCTTTTGGTAACCACGGCCCCCTTAAAATCTCCAAATATAATGTATATAGTACCTAAATACCTTTCGCGGCCCCCCTCGAAATGATTTGTTATTGCTGCGATAAGGCAACCACATTTATTCCAACAAAAATTACTATAAGGCAACCACATTTTATTTCAATAAAAATAAATATTTGTTTTGATTTGAGGTCTTTAAATAGATATAATAACTCATTTAAATTAATTTAATTAGTTTTTATTTTTTTCTTGTAAGTATACAATTAAGCCCGTTGTCATAAACCCAAACAATCTAATTATACTACATCTAATATTACGGTTATATACTAATTTTGTGTATCCTCTAATTGGTAATATAATTGGAGCAGTGGATAGCGCGTCTGACTCACATACCAGAGGTCAGAAATTCGCATCTCACCTGAGTGAAAGATTTTTAACAGATAAATCTTTCACCAGGATTAGTCTCGGAACAATACTTCCGTTTCATTTCTTCAGACACACAAATTTCATTACAATTGATCTGTAAAAATGTTGGAATCTTGGACGAGTTTCGAATCGCAAACTTCGTTACATTAGGTCCCCTTAAGAAAAAATTCACTCTTCCGCCGCCAAAGAAGTTTCACTTCAAAAAGTTGTTCCCCAGAACGATGGTAATACTTCCATTATCTTAGGTAAGCTCAGAATCAAAATAGTAATCAATTTACAAAATAAGTAAAATTAAAAGTAAGAAAAATGTATCATAATAATTGTCTATCTGAGATTGCAGAGAGGTTTTAATGCATTTTTTCATAACATAACAAAGTGTTAGGGAATCAATATGCCTAGAGATTTTGATCAATAATATTACAGTACATATTACTTTAATTTAATTAAAGGAAAAATATACCTTATCATGAATACTAAACATTACATGTCATTAAGTGGTAAATCTACCATAACCGATCTTACTTTACATTGATCTGATGAAGTTCGAGTATCCATTGGTTCAATTAACTGCCAAGACAAAGTGATATTGTCACTTCTATATACTTTATGTATATAGTGATGTTTCTTTGTCCAAAAGTTATTAAAAAAAGGTAAAAAGAAATATTTTTTTTTAAAAAAGCCCAAATATGAAAAAAAAAAAAAAGCTAGGGTAAAGCAAATTTACCCTTATTATATCCTGTTCTCACTCCATTAAACATTATATAACATAAAATATCCTTGGGTAAAAGCTTAATTGCTTTAAAGACAGATCTATATCCAGATCAGATCTATATTATTTATTTATAATTGTGGGTGTAAGGATTTTTCTGTAATTCACAGAAATATTAAATTAAAAAATCCAAAAAACAGTTTTATTTACAATACAGTTTATTTTTGCAAGCAAAGTATTCTGATATACTTAAAACAAAACTAGTTTACAATATCACAGAGACGGCTTGTGTTTCCAACAGCTGTTTGTAAAATAAATTGGGATCATTTCCAAAATTTTGTTGCAATAAAAATAGGATACCTATAAATAGGGTACCTATAAACTAGGGTACTGTTCGGAAAGCTGTGAAACACTAAGTTAAAATAATTGAATGTACTTATTTACACAAGAAAATTTTCCACTGAGAGACTTAGCCTGTAGGTTTTAGCACTTCAAGCTCCCAACAATCCATTACACGTGATAGAGGTGGGTTCTTCAACTTCTCATCTGAAAATTAAAAAATAGAAGCATTTTAGTAACCAAATAAATGTCGATGACACTTCTGTATAAATAATAAATAATTCACAACTGCTCATGGAGAGGCTTAGGCCTGTCAAAGAGTTTATAAAACTATGCAATATCTAAAAGGGATGATCAGGGCAAAATGCCTGCATTAGAGCTCAATCAACTGATTCAGTTTTGAGTCAGTTGATTGAACTCTACTGACTCACGTCAGGCATTTTGTCCTGATCATAGTAGACTATTTAACACTAATCGGTAAAGAAGATTTCTAAAAAGGAACATCATGACTTCATAACGAGGTTTGAAGATATCTCAATTAAGCGATGAAATATCACCTTTTTTTAAATAATTTATTAAAAAAAGTTTTCTTATTAATCACCCCTTAAGACTCATATAAAATATACAAATAGAATATTCTGATTTTGGCTTCCCTTTTACAACTTTTCATGAAATAAAAAGAGTCAGGAGTAAAACTGACTCCATTCTCCTGAACCTTTGTGCTCTATAAGAAAGATAATTGCTTTGATGACAGTGCGGTAGAATAAAAAATTGGGGTGGGGAACCAATAAGAGATTGAGATATTGATGTCTCAAAGGGGCCAACTATTTAAGCAAACAAAAGTTTTTGTTGTCCAAAAAAATGATGATCCCCCTCCCCTTTCACAGGTTTAGGGGTTTTATTTCTTCCTTTGCATAAGTTGGTAAACCTCAGTGTCACAAAACAATTCTTTTCATAATAATACTGTAGATATTTTTACAGAAAACTTAATTAGACTAAACATGAGCAAATGTCCGTATTTTATAGTTTAATTTCCATCTTTGTTTGAAGATCTTGTTATTTTTTATTAAATAAAATTAATCTTGGACATAATTGTGCATACGTAGAAAGATTAATTTTCTTACCCATAGCAGTGACGTCATCCATATCATAACACTGGAACAAACAAAAAAGAAAATAGATTAAAGAAAAATATCATTGACATCATTTTAAAATTAAAACTAGTAATAACTTGGTTAAAGAAGCTGAATAAACATGATATGCTAGAATTTTTTTAGTGATATGGTTAGATACTTTAAAAATAAAAATTGCTTTTAAATTGTATGAACTGACTATGAGAGAGAGAGAGAGAGAAAACATAATTTGGTGGATTTATCATTTCTAATATTTAGACATTTAATTTAGGAAAAGATAAGAGTTTTAGATAGAAAGGTGATAATTCTACTGATAGGACATTGTTTCAAATATGTATGTGGGCTCTATTTTTATTCAACATAGCAGATCGTAAAAAAGATATAGACCATGACACTCGGGGATCGGAGTTCATAATAAAGATGGATTAAGTTGTTCTAGAAATTGTTCCTCTTGCCCCCTAGGTGCTTTTTACGATCTGCTCTATTGGTTGAAGATAGTGGCAATTTATATGCAAAATTTGACATTGCAATATCTCCGGAACCAAGTACCTTGATATTTGTAAATTAGCTTCTGTTTATGTCATAAACAGCTATTCCAATTGGTCATTTAGTTTCAAGATAGCGGCCAAACACCTATTTGAAACCAAGTCCAGTTAACATAAATTATCATCATTTTTTGAAATGCTAAAATAGAAATATTACATATTTTTTGACGAAGTTTACAAATTTATTACACATTTGGCAAAGTAATCATAATAAAAGATAATTCCAATTTTAACCCAAGGATGCAATGAAACATGGGGAGGGGGGGATGTAGAAAAATAACTCCTCTGATTTCCCAAGAAGTTCTTTTAAAAATGTTTTCCCAACAATCGGAATCAATTGCTAATAATAGATTCTTGCAAATCTTTATCCAATGTGAGGGGTGCATAGAAATAAGGTGTAAGGGATTTAAGAAACTCTGAGGTATCTAGATAGTAATTTATACTTAAAAGGCACAATAAATAAAACAAACTCCATAACAAAGCCCAGGAATCCAGCTTAATAAAATCGTATTTTTTCTTGAAAAATAGAATGATTGAAAATGGTAAATATAAAATACACATAGTGATTGTAAATATACATCATTTTCTTAAGAATTTTCATTCATACCAAAAATACTCCCAAAGTCAAGGGCTTTTAGTCAACTTTTACAAAATCAAAAAATTGTTTCAGTTATTTAGTCTCAACATTTCATAAATTCTATGCTTATTCACCAAGCATGGAAATCCTTCATCTATTATTTACATGCAGTCCATTATATTCCAAAACGATTTACTATTTAATTAAAACCAAACAAATAATAAATTGTATTTAAGAAACAAATAATACTAACCCCTGGCCAAATTAAAGTCCTAGTTTTTATAGTCATGCCAACTATATGTTTACACTTGGCCTGAAGTTCAGCTGCAATCGTATCACACTCAAATTCCAGAAGTCCAAAACATGTTGAGTTAACTTCAACTAAAAATAAACAAAAACATTATAATTAACTTATTCATTTGTTTGATACAAAATTTATACACGGTAGACTTCTTAAAATGAAATTAAGATAACAGCCACAGATAAAGTATCAAGGAAGCAAAAAGGAGAATATAGACGGTACATAATATACTGTCAGATAATTTGTCATATATTTATTTTGTCAGATAATATTTTTACATTGATTATCTTTAATAACAAAGGAGTTACAATACTTTACCTTAATTATCTGCAAACAAAATGAAGTAAATAACAAAAATACAAAAATCTATTTTTTAAAAATGTTAGTAAGAATAATTTACCTCAAAGGTACGAATAAGTAAGGTAAGTTCGGCAATATTAGACTGATGTGTACTTTTGTACAAAAATATTATAAACAGAAATCATTTGATGTTGACTACCAACATGTTTAACCACAATTAGAAATGACTAAAGCAAAACTAATTGTAAAAGAGGATGAACTCACAAGTCATTTTCTCAATGGCTTCATACAAGGAAGATAACGCGTGTACAAGACCCTGTTCCTCTCTAGGATTGCCTTCCTTCAAGCTCCACATCTTCCTCATGGCCTTCCTTGAATTTTTACTTGATCTGGAGCAAGAAGAGAAAGTTGACCTGGTTGATACACTACTAGCGTCAGATTGGCCTTCCCAAGGTTCAGCTAAAGTGGACTCTTCTACAACCTTATTTTTGTTCTCTCTGACAATTCGTAATCGGGATAAATGCTTTGAGAAATTTTCTTGCAAACTTTTCATTTCATTTAATAAGGCTTCTGAATTTTCAAGTAATGCTTTCTTTATATCATCTGTAACAAATTAATAATAATTAATACCATGCAAAACCGTAACATAATGTAAAATGTACATCTTTTGATTCTTTGTAATATTACATTTTATGGATTTTAGTCTCATAGAATTAGAGATACAAGTAGGAATTATGTATTTTTGGTAAATTTTCAGGACTAATCCAAGTTTTAATTAAAATATCCACTTTTATATTAAAAGAAATTAATTTTCTCACGAGTTACCCACAATTATTTTCCCAGTGGATATATATAAATTAGAAATACACTACAAACCCATTAACGATTGCTGTCCATTTGATTTAGCCACATAGAGTGCTTCCTTCCAAAGTTTTCCGACAAGAAACATTTCAATACAACCCTGAACATCTTGAAGGGCTTCTAAGCATAGTATTCCCGCTTCCTGATACTTCTGTGTTCCTTTGAGAACTCCTTTTAGTGTTTGAAACATTTCTTCCTTCTCTTTATCACTAAAAATCAATGTCGGACAATTAAATAAATAATACCTGACACAACTTGTTTACTGGCCCGGAGTAATAATAACAATCTAGGATTTAATGAATCTGTGGAACCTTTCAGGTTTATCCGTCAACCTAAAAGAGTGATCTCAATAAGTAGCTCACCTTTCCAGTTTAGATTACTTCAAGACAATGCTCCACACGGTGCTGCTTAATAAGTAAATTTTATGGAAAAACGGTGACGGCAGGATAACTAATAAGGCAGGATAACTAATTTTATGGAAAAACGGTGATGGCAATTATAACTGTCTGATACGAGAAATTAATTATAAATACCTGTAACCAGCTTCATAAGATAGTTCTAAGCACTGCCTCCATTCTCCTTTCTTAATGTAAGCTTCTATAGCTTTCCTAATAGCACCACTCCTTCTGTACATTATACCTGCTTCTATGAATCTTCTAAAGGTCGATAAGTAGTCACCATAAAGCTCAGCTATTACCTTGTACTTGCTAAAAATAAAAAAATAAAAAATCAGATTAGAGGAGTTTGGAGTGTTGAATAGGAAATAGAAGGAGTCTAAGACCAAAATTAATTTAAAAAATTATAGCTTTTATATTAACTTTGATATATTCCAATGAAGTTAGTGATATATCTGGGGTGTGAAACACTGAGACCTAAACCCATGGAGGCACCTACTTACACCAAGAGCAAAAACACATGGCTGCTTGGAGGCATTAATACATTTTACTGATAATATCATATGTGATAATATCATAATAAACATTACTGGCATTAATAAACTTTACTGATAATATCATATAATATATAATATCGCTATCACACACTGGAGAAAAACACAGTCGATGATAATATCACAACCTACGAGGGGGCGCTCTCAGGAAGGAGGCATAATGGGAGTCAGTGTGGCTGGTTTATAAAGGCCTCCTGCCTTGCACTCTTAACTTAATGGCCTTTGCAGGAAATGAACAACTCATTTTACCAAAAAATTTATTTATAATATCATTAAAAATTAATTTTTCTAAATTTTATACTAATTATTGTATAATAGTAGTACAAATTACTTGTTTGTATGTGGAAGGAACATATTAAGTGCAGCTGCATAGAGTGAATGATCTTTGACTAGTTGAATGCACTCTTTAAATCTATCCTCTCCTTCACAAGTGGCAATATGTTTAAGTGCAGATTCTGGTCTACCAAGAGACTTATCTATTGTGAACTTCATATAATTAGGTTCCATTGCACGGAGTTTGTTTAGGTAAGGCAAGTATTCTTTTGGATCCTTTTGAGATTTGCCTGTAATGAAAATAATAACATTGGCTGTAGCATTACAAGGTCAATAAAGAAATAAAAAAATGTTTTATTAACAACATTAAGAGTTTCGTTAATAGTGAAAGTAAAATCATTAAATATTTATTTATTTTATTTATTTATTTATTTTTTTTTCAAGTAAATAACTCACATATTTACATTGGTTTAAATGGACTAACTCTAATAAAAAAAAAAAAAATACGAGGTGGATCAAATATAAACGGGACTTTGATATCTGAGCACCAATGGTTGACAGGGGTGGGACATCGCTTCTAGGCTGTCTGTGGGTCATTGGAAGGAGCAAGAGGGGGCCGTCTCCCCCTTTATGACTGTTCACTAGTAGCGCCCGCGATGCCAGAGTAACAGATGCCCCCCTCTATTGTGCAAAGCATTATTCAAAAATTTCAGAGTCAAACCTTCTGAAATTTTCCAAAGGTTGACCCCACAGTTCAGGAAGGAAACCCTCTCAAGGACTTGTGTGTTTGCCTAGCAAAAAGAGTTTCAGGAGGGAAGAGAATGAGAAACACGATCGCTGTCCCTGGAGCAGCATTACAGATGAAAACATTCATGTGGTTCGTGACATTATTGGTGATCGACGTGTGACTGTCTTGATGGCAGCTCCCATAACAAATCCCTGTGCAGCCATTTCATTCATTGTTAACACATAAGTAGAAGTCATTCTTAAGGAAAAATATACTTTTGGAAATAGGACGGACAAAGATATTTAATACATGACAATAGACAATCACATGAAACATTTATAGGAAATGGAGAAGATCAAAATGAAAATGATTAGAGCAAGGAGACTGTCAAAGTATCTGGATGATGGAGTTCACCATAATAGAAAATGTGTCTATAAGAAGGTACCCCCTAATTTAGTAAGTACGAGTATAATACCCTAATAAGTAACTATAGACTTCGCTTTTTTTTTAAAAAATAAAAAAATAAAATTCCTGTAATATATTACCTGCAATCTTCAATGCTGCTTCCAAGTTATATGCAAGGAGAGCTTCATTATACAACCTATCAACATCTACAAGGAAGAGTAAATGTTGAAGTGATTCATCAGATGTAGCCAACTCAAGAGCTTGAGGTATCCTACCTAGCTTAACAAAAGTTCCCATGATGGGTAAAATATATTTTTCAACATCCTCTGACATAGCCGTATAGAGAGCATTGCAGACCTTCTCAATCTTTTGACGTGGTGCCAATGAAGAATGATTCTGTAAACAAAAATATACAATTTAAATTAATTGATTTTCATCATTTCCCCCATTATTTATTATTCTATATTGGTAAATTGCTTTTTAGAAATAACATTTTTAATTGAGCGGAGTCAAGGGAAAATAATAACATATTTCCAATTGGACATAAAATAACAAACAAAACATTTTCATAGAGATTAAATAACAAGTGGAGGAAAATAATGTCAATACGGAGTTATAAAATGTCGGAGGTGGAGACGCCACAGTGATTTATTAATACACACACATTTATAAATTATTAACAAATTTGTTATTGTTATACATCAATTATCATTAATACAGTCTATTAATACCATTTTAATTGATCATTAACAATATAGTATAAAATATGTGCACCTAGGTGGTGGAAAAATTCCATGAATACAAGCAAGTTTTTTTTTGTAAAAAATTGTTTGTAGTCCGAAACTTCAAACTTAAACTACTGAATTAATTGAAATTAAATACTGCCATACTAATACATTTTTTAAAACTTTTCCTTTATTAAGAAAATGTTCTAATAATAATAAAAAATAGATTTTTAAGGTAGCCTGTTTATCTACCACTGAAGCTCTGTATAAGTAACTTTTCTTAAGGAAAAATATTATAGGTTCAGAGATGACACAAAATATTCAGTAGAATGGTACAATCTCTATGGAAATGCCTGTAGCATGGGGAATATGTCAATAAAAAGTCTTGAGCATGGGGTAAATCAAAACACTGGAGGATTGGGACAACACAAAAATCTCAATGAAAAGTTGTGCCAGAGTAGTCTTGAACTGATCGGAAACTTAATAAGGAATTATCATTTTAGTTACTTCTCAAAAAAGTTATGTGCCAAGTTAAAAATAATTAAAATATAAAAGTACCTTATTGTAGAATTCAGGATATAAAAGGTCTATGACACTGTCATTTTTAAGCTCTGTTATTAATAGTGTAAGCCATTTTGGATCTACTTGACTGACAAATTCTTTAGCATTTTGAAGGAAGTGGTTAATGTTATGTTCAATAGCAACGTTAAGATCAATTCTTTGTCTAGATAGAAGTGAAATAGCCTCTTTGAACTTGTTATTATCGAGCAATCGTCCTACAGTTTCTAATGTAAGAGCACGAGGTTGAATAGCTTCCAGATTACCTCTCGGTAATTGGAATACGACTGTTGTTTCAGTAGCCACGACCAAACGAGATCCATTTTCTAATTTTCTTGAAATGATCTCAGAACACTGAAAAAAGAGTTACAAATGTAAGTAAAATATAAATACATATAAAATATAGAACTGCCATATTGACTCAGATTGTTTTTAACTTAATTTTAAAAAGTCTTCGCCTGCTTGATAAAAATATTAAAAAGTATTTTCCATCCCTGAATGTAACTTAAACGGACTAGGTGAGAAATCCTCTCATCGACTCTGCTTATGAGACTGCATTGTGTACCACAAATGAAGACAGTAAATTAATTGATATCAGAAATTACATTAGTCTAATGTTAGACTACTCTAAATTAGTTGGAGATGCTGAGGCAGAGTAAAAGTTGAAAATAAATTTAAACAGAAAATCGTAAAATACTTAACAAGTGCAAAGAAAAAAATTCATGATTTTTAGAATAATTTGCAGAGTTGGTTATCAAACAGCTAATTCAAAATTGATTGTAGTTTTAAATAGAACATTTTTGTTAAAAACGTCTAATTTTAACAATAAGTGAAAGAACATTTTTCAAGCACATTGCCCTTTGTTAATATTAAATGGAATTACGTTGTGTTGTGCAGTATGTGTACGAGTTTTTTTTTTTTTTTTTGGCAATATTACTTTATTAAGTTTAGGGATAAATAAAAAAATCCTTTTTTATCAATTAAAAGTAATACAGTATTATATTTTCTTATTTAAAAAAAAATACCTTATCAGAAGAATTTTTATAAACAACGAGAGTATGAAGTGATGTAGTTGCTAATAAGAAAGAGCCATGGAGTAAGAATGAGTTGATTTGGCTGCCAATGTGAACTGAGTCTTTATACAAACGATATTTCTCACTAAGTGAAAAGATTCCCTTCATGTTGAACTCAAGTCTGTTACATGGTTCGGGAAGCTTCAAGAATTCA
This sequence comes from Gerris buenoi, assembly GCA_001010745.2. Lineage (NCBI taxonomy): Eukaryota > Metazoa > Arthropoda > Insecta > Hemiptera > Gerridae > Gerris > Gerris buenoi. The sequence goes on from KZ652223.1 coordinate 69,748, forward strand.
ACTAACTTAAGGCTCTCTTCATTAATTTTGTATAGGGCTCCTACTGACGATTGAATAAGAAAATCCTTTTCAGAATAATGTAGTGAGATGGCACAGAAAGGAAGTTCTACGGAGGATCTGAAAAGTACAATGTTTATTTTAAAATAAAAAAAATAAAAATAACTAACATGAGGTTATT